>CAEGAF010059886.1:0-38315 GCA_903067075.1 Micropoecilia bifurca
CTGGCGACCTGTCCAGGGTGAACCCCGCCTCTCGCCCGGAACGTCAGCTGGAGATAGGCACCAGCAACCCTCCCGACCCCTCTAAGGGACAAGGGTGCAAAGAAAATGGATGGATGGATGGAAGGTCTGAAGTCTAATGAGACTGGATTGGACTTAAAGATTCACAAAGATTCAGTTCTGTGTATATATAAAAATATGCAGATCTTACCATTTCAGGTGTTATGGAAAGATTCTGTAATAAAAAAAAAGTCTGTGGCCAAATTAATCAGGCTTGTTTAAATTCCTTTTTTTACTTAAGTTGCCCCAAATATCTGTCAGTCACAAGTATAAATACATATTCTGGTTGATTAGTTTGTCTGGTTAAAAAAAAAGTCCTACAGAGAGAGGGATTCCTCAGATGTCACTGTGTGGTAACTAACAAAACACAATGGAGAGATGCAAACCTTTATGCATGATGTGCATGATATCTAAACATTTTCTAACTTCATAATTGATTTAAAATTGTTTTAAGTTTATTAGATCGTTCTTCTATTAATAATCAAAACTATTTGACCCTTTATGCATTGAGTGAAGTGTATTTTTTTTCTGTCTTCTACACAGACAAAAGTTTGAAACAGGAGAGAGTGACACAAGAAGAGGCACACAGTTTCCAAAGCACTGTCGGAAAGAGACTGAGTAAGAACGCTGAAAAGGCGACGCAAGAGACGAGCCGTGAGGCCCAGGTGGGTTTTTTTAAGAACTCACACTGCTGTGCTATCTATGCAAAGTTTTTTGTGCTTTTGAGCTGATAAATTTGGGATTAATCAGACTTATTACAGTACGCAGAACTGTTCTTTGATAAATATTAGTGATACAAATGGGCTTTCAGGATGCAACATAAAAACTTAGTTAATTTAAAAAGATTTTATTTTCAAGGTAGAGCTGTCTTCCATAGCTCCAATTAGGCAAGAGGCAAGCTGCACTGAGTCAGGTAAACCCGACACTTTGTTCTTTAAAACCATCGTAGGTGTTGCAGAACAAAGCGTCTTTCAAAGCGTCACAAACTTGAAATATATATGTGAATCCTAAATTTGCACAATAGTAAATTCTCCACAATCCCTTTGTTTTTATTTGGATGTTACAGTTCAGGTTGGAATCGTCACACCAGACTGCTGGACATTGTTCTGTCCCACTTTGAGTTGACGTGTCTTCACATGGTGATCACACTTAGCACTGCTGGTTACAGATGTTAACTGGCCCTTATTAATCTGACAGTCTGTGTGCTGTTAATCTAAGAGTCCTGAGATTTACATTGGACCTCATTTATCTAGAAGTACATAGATTTGGGATTTTTATTAATGATTTTGTCTCCACACTAATCTGTCTCATAATGAAAGGACTAGTTTATCTACAGGTAGTTCAGGATTCTAACAGAGACTCCCGACATGGTTGAATAGAGCTTTAGCTACCTTTTTAATTTCAGAATCTATTGTAAAAGCTTCGGTTTTAACCCTCAGTTTGTTCCACGGGCCGCCTTCTTCTTGTATTTCTAATGTAATTCAAGCTTGTACCTGGAAACCTTTAAAAAACAGCTGAAGATATTTTTTTCAAAGATCGTTTTTGTTTAGGCTTGTATGACTGGCTTGTGTTTGTTGCATGCCATCTCATACTTTACTGGGTTCCTTTTTTCTGAATGCAACAAACTTGCATTATTACCGCTTTGGGAGCAGTAATAATTGCAGGTCATATTTCTTGTGACATTTTATAAAATGGTGAGCATAGTAGCTAATACTAGAGTATGAACAATAGGTGTTGATAGTTCAGACAGCTGGAAACAGTTATTCACATACGCACAGCTAATTTTCAGGAGGTCCCCAGCTCTTGAACCAAGCTTAGCATGGCCTTGACGGGTGATTTAAAGTTCGTTTATTTCAATGTCTCCCATCACCACAGATGTAATGGATCTTCTGGATCACTACAAAAACTAAAGACGCACATACAAATATATCTACATAAATTAATATGGGCTTATGCTACAAATAAGACACAAACAAAATGACCTCACCGCATTAGCCAATGGAATAAAACGTAGTTATTTAGTAGTTATTTTCCAAGCGTTCATATTAGATCTAATTATTGCTGGCTTTCATAAGGGTCACCCCACATGGCTACATCATCCTGTGAGGTACAAATGCACTTACTGGAACCTACAAAGTCAAACTGTTACAAGAATCAGAATTCAAATAGATGGATATCTATAAATTACCTGCGTAGCCTAAAGGCATTTTAGATTTCAGTTTACAATCTGATTCTAGTTCTTTTTTTTTTTATCATTGATAGAACAAAAGACTTTAGACATATTTTAAAGTGACAATATCACACCCTAAGATTAATGATGCACAAAAGACACTTAATGTCTTAAATGTCATCTGTCATGCTAATTATGTCCTACCAAATGTTAGGCTAAAAATTATGTCACACACATTCTTGGGTGTGTACAACAGATGTGCTGTAGCTCAACTGGGAGTCAGCTTTTAATGCAAGACTTCTGATTCCCAAAAAAGGCTCATGTGTTTTATACTCAAATGAATCAAGATGAAACTAAATTGCATCAGAACCTGCTTTAGAATTAGAATGATATAAAACATTAATTGTAGCTACTTTTTAGGTAATTGTTTTAGTCACATTCTATTAACACTCATGACAATCTACATGTGCAGCATCCAGTTGCATTTATTAATTATATTAATTGCATTTATTAATTATAAATGCAACTGAAATGTCGGTATGTCATTTTTGTTTCAGTAGACACATTTCAGTCATGTGTATTTGGTTTGGGGATTCATTCTTGTGTATTGGGATACAGGTTTGGAACATCTACCTATCGCAGTCAATAAGATCAGTCAGATTTGTATTATGATTTGATAAATAATTTGATTTACTGGGCAATAACGTTTCATATACAGAGTCTCGCTGTCAGAAGAGTTAATATTATATTATGATATTATGAACTTCTTTTATGGCTGATTCAGAGCAGCAGAAAAACTCTAAAATGGTTTTAGATTGGCAATGATGAGCTATTGATGAATAAATTATTATTTAGAGAGATCTTGTTTTTGTAAATTGCAGGGAATATATAGATGTGTGTTCACAAGTTCCCTATTGACCTGAACAGCTGTTGGGTGCGTAAAAAACAAAAAAACATACTGATTTCCTTAGTTGTTTCTGTCATTATCAAATTCGTAAATAAAAAAAAATATATATTAATTATTATTCATTAAAATACAATTTTTTTAATATCAGTAAAAAGAGTTCACGTTGAACCATTTTGAAACAATGACAAATTTCTGAATCTCACTTGGCAAAATAACCCAAGTAGAGATATCCTTTAAGACTCCAGCCACTGATTAAAAAATAAATAAATAAATAAAAAGAACCCTAAATGCAACTTTTGTATTCTTGCTTATCTTCCAGGGTATAAGTGTACAGCAGGACACATGTGAAAGACAACTCAAAGAAGAAACTCCTCAGAGCATCCAGCCAGAAGACGAGGAAACCCACGGGTGGAGTGTCTGCAAAGAAGGTGAGTTGGTGATGAAAACAGTATTTATTTATGAAAAGACTACAAAGTATAGAGAAAAACACGCCTTGCGATAATTGTGTTAGAAAATTTAACATGATCCACATTGGAAGCTGACTTCATTATTCATATGCTAGGTGTGTTATTGCCACCAACTTGACAGTTTGTTTATCTTATTTCAGAGACAAGTCTACCAGGACCAAGTAAGCCTTTCAGTGAACAGAATAACCCAGCTTGCCATGTGAACTGGGAACCTGGCTTTGACCAGAGACCGGACTTGAGCCAAGACAGACAATCGGAGGTCCTCTCTGAATCAAATTTCCAGAACAGGTACGTCTTGAACGACTTGGGTAGCTTTGGCAAACCTGGATATGGAGAGATGGATAACTATGATGGGCTACAAGATTCTCCAACCCATCTACCTGACGGCCTTAGTTACGTTAACCAATTTAGCGAGAACCGGAAAAATCCCGAAGGAGCTGAGGACCAGTGTTACACAGCAGGGTCTCCACAGAACAGAGGAACTGAGGAGAGCTCCCCTGTTAGGACTAACAGTGATGTGAGCGGGGAATTCAGCGGCTTGCTTATTGACGAGGAAGGATATCTGCAGGAGCCAAATATCAGATACTCCGAGCAGATATCTGGTGATGTGGGCAGCAGAATGAGCTTCCGAGGGCAGGAAGTTCAGTTCCCCACTGCATCATATGAATCCTCGGCTTCGTACAGTGACACTTTAAACTTGCAACAAAGATTACATCATCAACATTCAGAAAATGAAGCAAGGAGCAGCACCCACAACCATTGTTTTACCACGTTGCCTAATTCGGTTTCTTTTAAGCCCCACAAACCGTCCCATAAAGGCGCAGGACAAGGATCCTCATACATCTGCAACCACTGTGGAAAGACCTTCACTCAAGCCTGTAATCTGAAAGTCCACCAGAGGATCCACTTGGGGCAGACTCTCCATCTGTGCAACCACTGCGGAAAAGGATTCCCATCCTTTGCCAATTTAAAAACTCACAAGTGTGGCCAAACAGGCAACAAACCTTATTGCTGCGCTGTATGTGGGAACAAGTTTAGCCGCCTTTGGAACCTGAAGCTGCACCAAAGGATTCACACGCAGGAAAAACCTCACCAGTGCAGCATGTGTGACAAGAGCTTCACTAGAGCAGACATCCTGAAAGTGCACCAGCGCACCCACACGGGGGAAAGACCATACTGCTGCACCATTTGCGGCCACAGCTTCAAACGCCTGGACCACCTCAAGTCACATCAGCGCAAACACGTGACAGACCTGTAGGACTACAGCGAGCAAGTTTGGGTTTAATGGTGCTCTCCGTCTTTCAATCTGGTCATCTACGAATGAACGTTTGCACTGCTAAGTTTCAAACTCTTCAGTTGTCGGTTGCATTTATTTAATGCAATTATTTAAATGTGTTTTATTATGAAAATCATTGACAAAATGTAATATTTTTCATGTTTAAATTGATGTCTTCAACTTAACACCTGCACACTTTGTATATTTAATTCACTGTATTTGATTAGAATGTACTCTATGTGAATTCTCAATTGAATAAAAATAAAACTGGCTTTGGATGTCATTGCTTGGTTATTTTCTTCTTCTTGCTTCCAAAATAGAATAATCAACCTGTTATATGGCAGCCTATCATGGTATTTTATTTAATTTCCATCTGGAATTATTAAAGTATTTAATAATTCTGAATCCTTTTTTCTGCCAGTTTGGGAGAAGCATGTGACACATGTTTTTGTAATTCAACTTGTTTGATCAGCTAGGCGTGTTGCGTATCCTGAAACTGAGGTTTTTGACATACAGAAAAATAATTTGGTTATTTTCTTTAGGTAACCGTAGCAATAAAAACCTGTTTAATCAAATATTTATATATTAAGCTTCTTCTAAGCAACCTTTTTCAAGGAAATTCTATAGCACATTGCAGCAACAAGGCATTTCAAATTGAGAAGATCCTTTAATCAGTATCATGGAACATGAAGTATCACTAAGGCATGCGTAGTAAGTCTGATTGTTTATATATTTTGTCTAATTGATATATTACAGATTTATTGGTGCATTTAAGATGAGTTTTGTATTCCACAACTCATTTAAATTATAATTTAAATGATTTAAAGTTGGCATTTTTAATGGACTTTCAATGCAACTTTTAGAGCAACTTTGCATTAAAAGTGTCATTATTTACCAAATGACACTTCATGACAACTGTCATAAACATTCATAAATACTTCTTTATGTTTATGACAGTGTCATGTCAGTCTTGTGCACACCCCTTCAAATAAAGTGTTACCCTGTGATTTTACTTGATTCCGTCAGACGATGTTCTGACAGAATCGGATTTACAGTGAACATTTTTTACATTTTGTCACATTAGAACCACAAACTTCTATTGTGGCGTATAGAATATAGCAAAACAAAGTGGCAAATTATTATTATGAAGAAAGAAAGAACACATGGCTTTCAAGACATTTTCCAAATACTTAACTGTAGGTTGCATTTGAATTCAGCCTCCCTGATTCTTATAGAAATATATTTTGGTGGACTTACTGCTGCAAGTCATTTAAGGTACTAGTGGGCTATTCTGCTACCCAAATATGATTTTATATAAACCAACAAAATGTTAGAGTTTTCACAAATATTAAAGCAGCATTCATGGCAGCCCTTGCCTTGGTTTATCAGACCATCATTCTGTAATGATAATTCCTGCATGTTAGCCCCTGTTCACTAGAGGAAACCCCATTTAGAAGTAGATGAGGGTCTAGACTGTGGGATGTGTGTCAGCATTGCATACATCCCAATGTGTAATACTAATGGTCTAGGATATGGTCTAGCTCCCCTTGGACTCAACTCCACCCTCCCCTGGGCAACTGGTTGTCTGATTCCCTCACAAACAGACCCCAGTCTGTGGGGGTTGTCAAAAATATCTCATGGGTCATCTCTCTCAGCACTGGCTCCTTCTATGCACTGAGCCCACTGCTCTTCTTCTTGTTGAACCATGACTGCTATGCCAGGACAACAATGAACTGGCTTGCTGAGAGGAGGTGAGACACCTGATGTAAGCAATCTAATCCTGAATGTCAACAAAACAAAAGAAATTGTCGATTTTAGAAAAAAAATCAACAAAGTCACTCCTTCCTCCTCATCGATGCTGTTGCGCAGGTCAGCAGGATTATGTGTCTGTGATGCAGATCACAGACACCTTGACCTGGTCCCTCCAATACCTTTGGTCAGGTGACGAGAGCACGACAACATCTGCACATTTTGTGTTGGATGAAAAGAGCAAACCTCTCCCTTCCCATTCTCACCACTTTCTACCGAGGCACTAGAGAGAACAACAGCATCTCTGTCTGGCTTGGGACGTAGAATGCCTCAGACTGGCATTATGTAGAGAGAGTTGTGAGGACAGCTGGGAGAATAATCAGGACTGGTTTCCATCTTTGACACAGCTCACAGTCACAAAAGACCCCTTCAGCCCTCACCGTTGTTTGTTGTCCTCGCTGACCTCTGGCAAAAGATTCAGCAGCTTCAAATTCAGAAAATGCAGCTTCATCGAAATATGCAGAATTACTATGTATTAGTACTATTTATATTTTTTATGTCTTTATTTTTTTGACTTGTTTTTATTTTTTATTTTATTTTATGTATCAAAATTTGAAAATATGCTTAAGACGTATGAATGCTTTTGGCATCAGATGCCCTATTTAGCAATCGAAATAAACTAGACCATAATTTATGTTGGGAAATATGTATGTTGCAAAATATGTAGAATTTTTTTTCTATGTATTAGTACTATTTATATTCTTTATGTATTTATTTTTTGACTCGTTTTTAGTTTTTATTTTATTCGAAATATGTAGAATTTTTTTTCTATGTATTAGTACTATTTATATTTTTATGTCTTTATTTTTTGACTCGTTTTTAGTTTTTATTTTATTTTATGTATCAAGATTTGAAAATATGTTTAAGACGATTTTGGCATCAGACGCCCTATTTAGCAATAGAAATAAACTTGACAATAATTTTTGTTTCAATCAATCACATTTCAGCAGCAAGGCATTTCAAAGTGCTTTACATAATTGAAAACAAAAACATAGTCATGCAACATCGAATAAACAACAACAATAAAAAAAAGCTCGTGAAGCGTATTTTAAATTAAATCAAAACATTAATCCATCTAGAGATTTCCGAAAACGTTTCGCAAACATTTTCTAACCTCAGGCCACCGTACCGCGTCAGCTGTGATGTCATTAGCAAAAACAAGCTTCACAAAGTGGGTGTTGATTTGCCTTCTTCCTACCAACCTCCGTTCCTAACTAGAGATTATCCCATTTAAAAATCCACGTCGGAACGTTCGGGTCGTTGGCGTTTCAGCGCATGCGCCGCACGGTTTGCTGCTTCTCCATTACTTTACCAACAAGATTTAGCTCACGGGACGCCTAGCGTCATGCTAATATCACGAGGTGAATATCTGATGTCAGCAGTAATCAGCAATAATATTTAGCGTTAAATCACGTCACGCCATCACCTGCTAACCAGGGAATCTGATCCAAACCCAAAAACACTCCTAAAGATCCCCCCCCCAAAACAGTTTTGAAAGTGGACACTAAAGGACAGACTCGCAGGGTGTCGGGACACAGTGGATCATGTCGGACCTGGACACCCTCATCGTGACCTTTCAGACCCAGCTGTCCGACGTGATGGAGGCTGTGGTGAAGACGGCGATGTTTGAGGTGACCAGGCTGGTGGAGGATGTCTTCATGATGGAGGTGAGGCGCAGCAGAGTGGAGGTGGACACTCTGAGGCTGCAGCTGCAGTGGACGGGGAGCAAACACAGTGGCGGGGATGCGGAAAGGACCGACGGGTCCGTAGAGGTGGAGGGCAGTGAAACGGGCCAGAGTCCCGGGGCGGTGAAAGCGAAGACAGAGGAGGATGGTGAGAAGGTGCAGCGAGAGTTTCAAAGAAGGCTATGGGTCAGTCTGTGTTGGGTTACAGTTTGCTTGTGTTGCAGACACGATGAGTGACTGCGAGGTGAAGAACCCAGAGGGTGCAGTTGATCATTGGTTGTCAAATAGAAGCGAGGAAGCCAAGACGGGGTCGGTAGACAATCCAGAACCGATCCAGAGCCCCAAGGTGAGTCACATGACTGTCAAAAGTAGAGATGTCACTCAGCTGACTGGAGGTTGGCAGCTTTTTTTTTTTTTAAAGAGCATCTACAGAACTCATAAAATACTCACTCATACAGATTCTACGGCTTAAAATCCTTTCAGTGGATACCAAAGAAAACACGGGCTTGAAAAGAGGACAGTAAGGCAGTGTTGCTGAAAAGCAACCCATTTGATTTTCAACTTGCTTCTAACAAAGACGAATTAAGGAGCAGATATACACTGTTCATCACATTCTAAAGCTACAGCTAATATTTATTTGGCAGTCAATAAATCAATCAAAATGTTAAATGAGTAGTTGATTAGTCAGGTCACTTTTGACAGCTTTTTAAAGTTAGACAAACAAGTTAGTTCTGTCGTTAAATCGAGTTTTTACCACCTTCGGCTTTTAGCAAAAGTTAAATCTTACTTCTGTTTGAAGGACTTTGAAGGACTCACCCATGCCTTCATAACAACTCGTCTGGATTACTGCAACTCTTTATTTAGAGGGATGGATGAATCACAGATTCAGCGACTTCTACTGATCCAGAACTCAGCAGCACAGCTTCTCACAGGAACCAGGAAGCATGACCATATTAGGCCAACTCTGGCATCTTTACACTGGCTGCCTGTTTTTTATCGAATAGATTTTAAGATTCTTTTGTTAACTTATAAAGTTTTAAATGGGTTAGCCCCCTATTATCTTCGGGACCTTTTAAATTTCCGGTCTGTGTCCAGAACCTTAAGATCTAATAATCAGTTATTACTGACGGTTCCTCGGACTCGACTAAACAGGAAAGGAGATGGAGATTTTTCTGTTGCTGCTCCTGTTTTATGGAATAACTTACATTTCCAGATTAGATCTTCCCACAGCCTGGATCATTTTAAATCGCTTCTTAAAACTCATTTTTACTCTTTGGCATTTAATTAATGTATTGTTTTGTGCTCTGTTTTGTTATTTGTGTTGTTGTTCTTGTACAGCACTTTGGTGCAGTTTTGTACCTGTTTTAAAGTGCTATATAAATAAATTTGACATTGACATTGAAGTATTTTAATCCAGCCTTGCTTTTTTGCAGCAGCCCAGGTCTTATGCGGATAACATTTTTAACATAAAATATCCTGGCCCCCATATCGGTGTTGGGCGATATTGGTACAGCTGTGTTGGAGCAGAATAGCCTCTAAAACTGTCATCTTGATATACGCTCAGCACAGCATATTTGTTTTTGGTTCGTTTTTACTTCTGTAGTGGAACGTTGAACTTGTTTGGCACCCAACAAGGCTCGGAAATGTTATTTACAAAGCTTGTTTCAGTCGGAATAAACTTGAGGAGAATGTACAGATCGTAAAACGTTAGCTGAGATGATTTCATAAGGTGTCTTGGTTTTCATCACGCATAATATTCTTTATTCAGGTCACAGGCGAAAAGGAAATCATGGCATCTATTGAAATGAAAGCGGAAAAACTAAAGAAACCGTCTTGTTCTCTGCATTTGAGAGAGTGGAGCTGTGCTTCTGATCGTAAGTATCCAATTCAAAAAATGAACAGTACTTTAAAAATAAAAATAGTTTATAGGTGAACTGTGGCTACCTTCTCTAATTCTGGTCAAGAAAAGCATCTCCACAGTGTAATGCTGTCATCACCATAGAGATGAACCAGAACAAAAAGACTTTTGGAGTACACAGCTCATAGTCGTCATGTCGACAAATTCTCCCACCTGAGCAAGGACGCTACATTTTTTCCAGATTTATTTTTGCAATAATTTTGAAAAATTTTCAGATGTCATTATCCATCCACCCCACTATTATGCTCAAATTTATGTTGATTTGTCACGTAATAACCAAATAAAATACTTTAAAGTTTTTGGTTGTTCACTTTATTGTAAATCTATTTAAATTCTTCCAGGTGGAGCTGGACCAGAGAATGCAGGTGACTTGCTAGAGGCGCGGCCGACACCAGCCCAAGCAAACGGTGAAGAGCTGCAGAGAAATGTCATTAAGAGAGACCCACAGATGTCCACTGATTGCGCGTATCCCGAGACCCAGGACGAAACAGAAGTGGCGGCGGACCAGACCAGTGTTTTAGCTTTTGAACTTGATTCCAAGTGGGCTGACTTGCCAGCCACAGCAGCTGGGCTCCAGCAGAATCACAAGCTTGGCACAGAACCTGAGTTTCCAGTTCCACCTAAAGGTTCTGTGAATTATCTGGAGCATGAGCTTCCTGGCTCTGCCGGAGCAGATGTTCAGTTTACCTCAGTCGGAGATCGGCTTTCCCGTTCTGAATCTCCCAAAGCCAGACTGCGAGCCAACAACACGCCCAGCGTGATGGTTAAAGAAGAAGTCCTCATCGATTCTGATGGGTTCACAGAAAGGGCGAGTACAGAAAAGAAAGCTGGGACACAATCATTCACCGGTTCGTTACAGGAACAAAGGGTGAACTCGGCACACAAACCAAACCACTTTTACCACAGATCCTCAGCACACGAGGGAGTGAAGCTCCAGTCTCACAGGGGTTCAGGACTCAGGCTACAGGCAGCCATACAACATCTCCACCGACCAGCGAAGAGGCCTCCACACAGACTGTCCATCGTGACAACAGCAGCGCTTTCCGACCCTCGCTCTCAGTTTGCACCTTCAAGTAACCCTAACAGGGTTTCCTCCACATCCAAAGCCGCTTCGTCTGTGCAGCCACTGCAGCGCGTTCACCTGGGTGACAAACAGACCGTAGCTCTGCACCGCGCCGGCGCCTCGTGGGCCGGCATCAAATCCCACAATCACCCTGCAAACTGCCATCAGTCGGCCCGCAACCCCGTCTCCCTTCCCGATTCTCCGATTTACAGGCCCTTCCTGCGCTGCGAGGAGTGTGACAAGAGCTTTCCCCACCCCAGCAACCTGAAGGCCCACATGCAGATTCACACCGGCGAACGGCCGTTCTGCTGCCCACTCTGCGGCCGCAGCTTCACCAAGCTCAGCAACCTCAAAGCCCACCGGCGCGTCCACACGGGCGAGAGACCTTACTGCTGCTCGGCATGCGGCAAACGCTTCACCCAGAAGTGCAACCTGAAACGCCACCAGAGGATCCATCTGGACGTTTGACCTCAGAGGTGTGGAGGAGAAAGAAAATTCCTGAGTGTTTTAGCTCGAGGCGGTCAGGGCAGTTGGTGGGCTGCGTCACAAGACTACACCTCTAGATTTGATTAGTTCTGTGCTCTCCTATGAAGCTCACCTGCTAACCTCTACAGATGTGCTGGGCTCACTGTAGGCTGACAAACACTGTGTGTGACGTGTGTTTTATATTGTTAGATGAACATGCTAATAGTGATACCAGAAATTAAATGTTTAGAGTTATTTCTTATGTGGACCGCAAGTTATTTATAAATGTACAATGCCATGAAAAAGTGTTTGCCCCCTGAAATTTTTTTTGCTATAATGCAGCAGTTTCATGTTTCAAATCAACTTTAATAGACTAAAACCAATTGAAAGCAACCTTATCACAATTTATTGCTGACAGGAATTACCTACATTTTTGGTAATTGATGTCAACAATAAAGATAATCAAATAGAACTTATTTGATAGCATGAAATAATTTCTTGGATTTCAAAAAGCAACACATTATTCCCTTGTCTGCACAAACGTAGCAGATGAGAATTGGTACTCAACAGCCTGGAAAGGGTTACAAAGTCATTTCTAAAGTTTCTGGAGTCCAGAGAAACAAAATTCAGTCTTGATCCACACAAAGCGGGAAAATGTGGAATAGTAGTGAACTTTCCCAGGTGTAGTCAGTCTACCAGTAGAACACAAAAAACCCCAAAAGCAACATCTAAAAGCACAGCCTGCCTTACTTCGGTGAAAAGCAGGGTTCATGATTAAACACTAAAAAGGAAAGGCGACATCATACCTTGTGTATGACGTTGCATCACTCGTACAAAGAGAAGCTGGGCAGCAGAGTCATCTATGGGAGAGTTTCAAACCCAAAACTGTTGCTAACATCACTTTGAACCCGTTACTTTGAATTTTGGGAAAAAATTCTGTAAATGTTCTGTCCTTTTAGATCCATTAGAAAATGTTCAACCATCAGTTTAGGACCATCAGCTCAAGCACATTTGTACAGTTGGACAATGATCAAAGGTGTGCTAATATGTCCAAATCCTAAGGCTCAAAATGGCATCATGGAGGTTTTGGGGATGGTATAGTCACAACCCCAAGGTTTGAACTTTGCTGTTAGGAACTTTAGGTCAAAGTTCAGACCTAAATGTGGTTGAAATACTCCTGCATACATGCCCAATGACACAACCTTTTACCTTGTTCTTCTTATGCACAAAATCATAATTTGAAAACTGCTTTTTGTGTTTTCCCTGGTTAGGGTTGTCTGGTATTCTATTTGTTTAATTTCAAACATTAAAGTGTGACTAGAAAGGAAAAGAAGATGCATTTCAATATAATGCTAAGGGGCCTGTTTTTATCAAAGTGGGAAAAAAAGAAAGGATCTAACTGAATTTTTTCCTGTCAGGAAAAATGAGTTGGCATCTCTTATTTAATATTGGTTCTTATAGTATTAATGACCGCAGCACTCATGAGCTAGAGCACAGTTTCTTATACAAGTTATTCTGAATGATCACTGTAATTGTGTTAGCTCAACTTTGTTTTAATCTTAAATTGAAATTCCAGCGTTGTTATATGATGTAAAATTGTCTTGTTATATATGTCTCACATTGTAATATTTTTAATATTTTTATTCTTATCTTATTAAATTATAAACATAGAACAACTGTGTCTTAACTAATTTACATGAAGGATGTGTGTGTGTGTGTGTGTGTGTGTGTGTGTGTGTGTGTGTGTGTGTGTATGTGTGTGTGTGTGAGAGAGAGTATGTATTGTATGTACAATTATGTGTGTAACAAGCATTCCTGGCACCAGGTCTCACAATATTAACGTTGATATTTCTTATCAATTCGACAGCTGACTTGGAAGGAACAGTCTGCTTGAGAGATTAGAGAGTATTAGAGAGATTTGAACTTCTGAGCTTGACACATTGTTGAATCTATGCTAAATATGTTTTTAAGTCAGATTTGCAGGTGCATTTCAATTAATTAGACTAGTATTCAAAAGTTAGTTTATTGCATTAATAATTTCAAGAAGGGAAACCTATGCAGTGGCATCCAAAAGTCTATATACCCTGTTAAAATTTCAGCTTTCTGTGACAAAAAAGAAACAAAAATTGACTTGTTGAATTCACAAATGTGAGATGCATTAAGACGACAGCTGTACTGCACCATACTTTTTTGGACACTAGATGTCACCCTTTCCGCTTCTTTCACCCAACAATGGCTTAATGGAGCTTTTCAGACGATTGCTTATCTCCTTATATAGCTTCATACAGAGCCTCTATTAAAAGAAGAAAAAAAAGAAAAACAACCCACCAAAGAAAAGAATTTGTGGTAACAAGCATCTCTTGGTGCTGTTTTAACCAATCTTTGTGCCTGATCTAGTGTGTGTTGCTCGAGCTCAGGATTAAGCCTGATGGTTTATCTGTGGCGGGAGTCGGAGCAGCTCTGCGCAGGTGGTACAAACGATAACATTTTAATCTTGTTTTCAAGATGTGGAAAAAGCTAGCGGAGGCTAAACTCTTTCAGTGCGTGGATGTGTTTGAAGGGGGAGGGCGGGCAGAATGAATTAAAGCTGGGCTTCTGTTCTGGATGTTATCTCCCCCCTTTTCAAGTTGGAACTCAATAACAAGAGAAGTTATCTGTAAAGAAGAATTGAGAAATAGCCACTTGGCTGAATCAGCAGTCTGCGGAGATAGAATGTTTGCTGTGCAACAGCAAAACTTCTTTCCTGTCTGGTCACAGCTAAATGTACACAGTGAACTGACTATACATTGTCTTACCAATTTAACGTGTTTCAAAAAGCTCTATAGACGTGTGTGAAATTGTTCTAGTCTATGAACTACTGGTGCGGGCTTACATCTCACGCCAGTTTACATTGCTGTTGGAAGATTCATACGACATCTAACTGTACAGCATTAAATCTAACCAAGCAGTGCTTAAAACGGATTACAATCATGGGTCCCGATTCCGTGAGTGTTTCCGGTTATTAGCGCCCACCTGTGCCATGCAGCCGACACTTGTCAATGATTGGCTACTGACCTGCTCGAGCAAGGCATTACAGTGACGTCATATATAAGGTTATAAACACTGGATAGCAACTTCTTGAAAAACTAGCATAGTGGTTTATTTAAACAAACAAACAAGCAAGCAAGCAAAAAATACAAATAAACAAAATAGTCAAATTTGTGATAAAAATGGAGTAAAAATTCTACCCTATCAGCGACTGCGGGAAGGAACAGTACAGATGTGAGGCATAAAAAAGGACGGACTTTCCAAGCTAGCTGGAAAGGGAAGTACCAATGTATAGACTACAAAGCCAGAAATAAACAAGGTATGAGGGAGTATATTTGAGAACACTGTTGCCAGAGGTCACAAAACCAGGGAAACCTGCCCAGACTGTCCCTGCTACATCATACATTTTACAGAAGTCATTTTCTGGCCTTTGGTGCCTGAAAACATATCTGCAGTCCACAATGGGTCAAGCAAGACTGAAGCACATTGTAATAATGAACAATCACAAAACATTGCCAAGGAATAGAAACCTGGAAAAAATTGCAAGACTATCCGAGGCAACACACTCCTCATCAAGAATTAACAAGAATGGTGAGTGATAAACAATTCAATATCTATTATGATGAAGCCAACTATGATATTGTTTTAATTAAAGGATGTATCTGAATGTTTTTGAATTTGTATTTGGTCCACAATTTGCTTTGTTTTTAGCCTTTTTGCTATAGTTTTGATAGTTCTGATTCTGTCCTGATGTTTGTTAGTAAAACTTTAGATTCAACCTTTCCTCATTAAAAGCCATTGCAGTGGTGATCTTTAATATCAGGTTGTGATTAAATAATGAAAGGCCTCACTGGTGAGTTGCTAGGCTATTTTAATGTTCACCGATACTGACATTCAGCACTGTGGACAGTTTCAGTCACACTTGTAGATCCATACGGCTACAGTCTACTATTCAATCTACGCTGTGATGTTGAATTGTGGATTTTGTTTTTCCTTTGTCTTCATCTGAGTTGTTTGCACTAGGTTACATTGACATTAACTCCTCTAGTCTCTGTGTGTGCGCGCACTGATATAATGTGTGCACCTCAAAATATCATGCAAGCACCGTGACCACCCACTACCAGAAAGATGAATCTGCTCCTCTGAGTACAGTTATCATTGTAATTATCATGCATTCTTCTCTGTCACACCATCCAAAATGAAATTCAGATTTTGCAGAGTTTATGTTACCTTGGAAGAAAGAAGTTAAAAATATTTTTCTACAAATCTTCTACTAAACATTGACATATGGTATCCCATCGGGTGTAAAATTACCAAACAAAAAGTGCTAATAATGGTAATGGGGAGCTATAGTTAATAAAATTCAAAATTTTAATTGTGAGAAACATACAACAGTATGTGTATACTTATAGTGTATACTTCCCGACCCACAAGGGTCTTTGGATACACAAGAGTGTGTGTGATTTTGATATTATAAAATTGATGGAATGATGGCAAGCACATATCATGGTAAAGACACACAGCTTAAACAAAGCAGTTAGCATTCAGTCTATTGAGCCCACTGTGAGCAAAAACTAACTCAGGTAAGAAAATTTGTATTTTTATGAGCTTTTACATTTTATGTTTCCTACATCATTATAAATGTCTGCTGGGGTTAACATCCTGGATGGATTCACCCCATCAATCATCTATATCCTTGCAGGGCAGGGGTTAACATATTGCATTAACAAATTAAATCAATAAATGCCATCTTCAAATTTATCTTCTGCATGATGATAAGCAGCAGTAGCGACTAATCATTTCAGAGTTTGAGTGATGTGAGAAGTGATCTCTCTGAAATAACATTTTGACAGCTACTTCTATTTACTTCTGCTGTCGCTCACTACTCCTGCATATCTTGTATTTTGATTTTAGAAAATTGGTTCACTTGTGAACACCTGTGCACATCTGAGTAAAAACTGGGTAGAATTGGAGCAAAAATTATACTGTTTGCCTGAATTGTGCAGGAATTTGAAAATCAAAAATTTTTTTATAATTTTTTTTGTCAAAAACGACCTTTGACACTCTTCCAAATTACAGGCAGAAATGTTTTCACACAGATCACCACTGAATGGTTAGGGTGTTGGAGCTTCTGTTCTTTAACAGCGTATTTTCCTACCTTTACATCTCTGAAATTGCAGCATAAAATAGTCCCCTGAGAATGCACATTTGAGGTGGAAAGTTTCATATCAGTACTTTCATCTTAGTGTGTATTGTGTTATAGAATACATTCATGCTCAATGTTTTATATTCCATCCTTCATGTTATTGCTATTTCACAATTATCCCGCTGTGTTCTTGCCTCCCTTGTGCAAATTTCTTTCTTCACACTTTTTCTTACTTGTGGTCTGTAGGAAATAAACATAATTAATGCAGACTGCAAACCAGAATAGCAGTGTAAAGGAAAAATTATTAAATGCCCTAAAATCCCTCTTTTTACAGCTTGGAAGTCTGTCTTTTGTTTGCCTTTTACTGCCCTTTTTGTCATTATTTGCAACAGGGAGCAGTTGTTAAGCCACAGGAAACATTACAACTGTAAACCTCAATAAAATGTTGACTATTTAACCATGTAAAAACCACAGTGGGAAAAACAGTAGTATATCAATAAATTAAAACGATTATAGTTGATGGAGTGTACCACATATTACATGCAATGTGAAAAATCATGAATCCTGTGGAAGAAAGGGACAGAGAAAGTCTTCTTTTTATACCTAATGAAATGAGATGTGTAACCATAGACCAAAAAAATATTTTATTTTAATTGTTTTTTTTATCCCCACTTTGTAATATTGATGCATATTATATTGGTACATCAAATAAGGTGCAGTCTAATTTAAAATAATAATAAAAAAAAACATGCACCATAATTTTGCCTTTTCAGGTGCGAGAGGAACAAATGGCTAAAAACAAACAAATTATTAATTGCTGATTGACACTGAAGGACCTGATGATTAGTTTTTGGTTGGTTCTAAGAAATTTATAATAGAGATATTCATGACTCATTAGAGCTCAACGTCTAATTAAAAGGAATAAATGGCTTGTATAAATTAGCTTGGTTGCTTCAGTTGTGATTAAAGCAAGGTAAATGATTATTCCCTGTTTAGATAAAGTTAAATAAACCTTATGTTAGCATGTTAAATAACCAATTAGATTGATGTCTAATTGGTTAGTTTTAACCTTTTTTAAACAAGGTGTTTATACTTCAAAAAAATCAAATCAATTTATTTATTAGTTTAGCACATTTCAGCAGCAAGACATTTCAAAATGCTTTACATCATTAAAAACACAAAGTCATGTAATAAACAAGAATAATAATAAAAAAAACTTGTCAAGAGCTTCTTGCCACTCACCTATCACTGAAAGTCCATTGAATCCACCAATATCTCAGCTCTCCATGACACTACAAAGATTAAGTAAGAATGAATAGAGCAAAGCATTTGTGCAGAAATTTTAGCTTCATAGCTGAGTAATACTTTTGACTTTGGAGACGTTTCCTCCAATGCCATCTCTAATGAATAGTAATTGTTGTTTGATGAAGGGACATTATCTGTTCTTCAAGATAATGTAATCAATTTGGACATCCATTTTCAATTTGCAGCAGTTGTCAGTCCTGTTGCAAATATTACATCACTGTCTAATAGCTGTAGCAGACACAATCCCAATGTTTTTTTTTTTTTTAATAATTATTGTAATAGTTTCCAATTACTTTTAACACAGTTAGCAAGAACAACATCTCTCCTGCCCACTTTCAATGAAAGCTGAATAGAAACTTAGTGTTAGCTAAGTTTCTAACTTCTAACATCTGAGTAAAATGTTTCTGAGGTATTTCCTTTTGAGTTGTTTATTTAACTAAAAATTAAAACATCACAATAGACGAGCAAAAATTATACGAGGAAAAATTATATGAGGAAAAACACGATCATGCCATTAATCATTCTATGTAGAAAAAAACTTCTTTCTATTAGAATAACCAGCTCCGTTTTTCTAAGCTCCAAAGTCTTTTGGTTCTTTAGCTGAAAAGAAGTCATGAAGTTAATTTTGTAGATAGTTTTATCATATTCATCCTCATAATCTGCGTAATGTTGTGCACAGAACATTTCTTCTCCTTCAATTTGATGAAAATTGTTTAAACATTTTAGTAGCTTGAAGAATTAAGAACTTCTTTTGTTTTGATAAAACACCTTTTTCAAAGCTGTATGTGGTTACAAGTAAGTCCTTTTCTATACCTATTGTAAAAAGCCTGGCACTGGGCGTTAATTGCTTATAAAATTGGTTTTTAATTTTTTTTTTCTGTTACAAAGGGGGAGAGTCATGCATGTCATTGGGGCTCACACTGTCACTGTCTTTCATCACTATGTGTGAAATTTAAAAATATCTTTGAAGGCCTTGTTCCTGTGCCAGTCTCACAGTTAGGTACATGTTTGTCCTTGAAGTTGGCAGAAGCTTCTGCAGTCATAAAGATTGTCTTGCTGTGTGTGTATCCACTTATTGCAGATTGTTTTAGAATTTCTGAAAAGAACTGTTCGAGCTTATAAATGGACAACAAATGAAATGCATTTTTATTTGGGATAATTTTTGTTTTCTGCTTTGCCAAAGTATACATACGCAATTCAGTGGAATCGCTTTGTTTCTTTCTGCTTTCAGAGTAAAATCATGATACATCAAGCATTTTCTCTGTCTATCTATATGGCTGTCTGTCTGTCTAATATACATAAATATATGGGCTAGAAAAAATATTCACATGAAAAACAACTTTGTGCATCCAAATCTTTTTTTTATTAAAATTCCACTCCAAAAAATAGCTTAAATGCATTATTAAAATCCCAAAAGGACTCAGAGATTCATGGCCAATTATAAAGATATGCAAACGCCTAACCAGCACTGTACCGACAGCTGAGACAGATCTTCTCATTAACGAGATCCTTTGGAACATGCTCATTAAGATGAATACAAGAGCAGAGGGAGTTTTTGTCTGACTAATATTCTGGTCTCTTTTGTCCCTTGAATATGGTACATTAGCAGTCTCATAAACTATAGAGAAAGAAGGAAACATGTTGATTCAACTAATGCCTTTATTATTTAAACACTAGAGCTAGTTTGCTCATACACCCACAGAAATTCCACACAACTGCTGCACCAGGACCGGATCCATTACTTTTGCTATGATGTCACTGTCTCATGCTTTTCGGTTTTACTTTTAAGGCTTATGTGACTAAATGTGCCTTTAGAGGGTCTGAAAAGTAGAGCTATTCATCAATTTTAGTGTCAGTATCTAGTGATAACATTTTCATCAGTGCAGACAAAGTGTTTGCATAGTATTGTATTAGTAATATTACTGGGTCTTTGCAATTACTAGCTTTCTAAATGCAGTTACAGTGGGAGAACCTTTACATACATATCTCATAGGAGCTCTAGTAGAATAAAAAAACTGAAAAACTGAAATGTTGAAACAGGTTTTAATGAATTGTAAGTAGAGTTTTGGGCAAAAAGGATAACGTGCTTCACAGACCTTCACTGTCTGTAGCGTACAGAACCAACT
Organism: Micropoecilia bifurca; assembly: GCA_903067075.1. Taxonomy (NCBI): domain Eukaryota; kingdom Metazoa; phylum Chordata; class Actinopteri; order Cyprinodontiformes; family Poeciliidae; genus Micropoecilia; species Micropoecilia bifurca. The sequence continues at coordinate 20,422 of CAEGAF010059886.1, forward strand.
GTACTGGTACTAGAAGCCTTGGAGAAAGTATTTCTCCCTCCAAGATCTCTGTTTTCACTTTTACGCAGTTAAATTAAAATGAAGTAAATTTGAAAAACCAACTGGGCAATGATGATTCAATTTATGAACCAATCTGTCTCTCTATATAAAAAAACTAATTGCACCCTCAGCCTAACAACTGGTTGAATCCCCCAAAAACTGCTTCCAGTCATTTATGATAATTGGCAAGTCTTTAACATAACTTTGGAGGAATTCTGGCTCCTTGGTCTTTAAATGGTTGCTTTAATCAAACCACATTAGAGAGTTATTCAAGCACAAATTACCTATTAGTCATGGTTTGCATCTCAATTGAATTTTAATCTGGATTTGATTTGGCCACTTCAAAACGTCTTTGAATGTGTGTTTTTTTAAGCCATTTGGAGATGGACTGGAATTGAGTTACTGAAATGAATACACTTTTTAGAAATATAATATATTTTTTGAATGGGTGTGTGTACGTATTGATAAAATACTGCATTAGACCTCACAAAGTTGTTTCGAACGCTTACAGCAACGAAAATTTTGACATGGTACGCAGCAGTGATTATGAAAGCTATTGTATATTTTATAACCCCTTCTGCTATGTTTAATTCAGTTTATTCAAGACACATTACAGGCCAAATAGATCCAATTTTTGTTCAGAAATATATTCAATCAATGAGACTATTTACACATATTCAAATTTACTTACTAATTTAGTAAGCAATGTCAGCTGATTTAGACCATCTAAAGAACTAGATAATTTAATTGCATATTGCATTTTGCTTGGATTGACTTTTCATGGCTATTTCTCTCTGTGTTTAAGGGCATCGAGAAGCTGGAAAGTGATTGGTGCTTTTTCTTTTTTTCTTCACAAAAATGTGTTCAGAAAACCTGTTCACACTTATATAGAAGCATATAAACACCTGCCAAAGTATCCATTACTGCATTCATGGGACATCACTCACAGGTACTGGAAAGGTGAAAACAAAAGCGGTCACATTATCTCGCCTGGTAACAAGAATCCGTATGGAATGTGATTGTGTGGGCTGGGCGTTAGAGATGAGGTGGCGGGTATACTCGGAGGTAGAGTGGGTGTGAAGGAGGTTGAATGGGCTCGGTTTGACACATTTGCCAGCAGTACAAATAAAATAGTGGAGAGGGTCGTGTTTTGTCTGTGAATCATTCCAAAAAGAAGAAAAACACACAAACACACACCTGAGGCACCACAGGCAAGCTTTAAGTTGTAATGGCTTGTTGTTTTTATCAGATAGCATCACACTTAATAGCAGCATCAGATTTATTGGCCAGCTGTGTGCAAAAGCAAGGAACTTGACTTAGTTTCACACACACAGTGTACAAACATTAGGTAAATCTATATACATTTTGGAGGGGAAATGAAAGAAAAGATAAAGAAACAACCCAGGCTGTAAGGTGTTTTTTGTGTCCATCGCAATGGGAGAAGTTGAGGTCTCTGTGTTGGCTGGATTTTGCAACAACAACAACAAAAGCTCCTCATCTTGCCAACCTGAAGGTGAAAGTCTAAATAGTTTGTGTCCAGGATGTGTGAGATCTGCAGACATGCTAGATTTTTCTGACTAGACCTGTACAGATCCTGGAAGGAGGAAAGGCCCATGCTCATGATCCTCCCTGTAGACCAGATTGGTCATTACAACTTGAATCTGTCTTGTTTTGTGGCTGAGCTAAACCACACCATGATGGACAAATGAATAATGTCCATTTAGAAGATGACCAGTGACTCCTGTGGAGGATTGTGGTTCTTTAGTTGCTGCAGGAAGTACAGACTCTGCTTAGCTCTCTTCAAAACAGTGTCTATGTGTGAAAACCAAGTTCGTGCAGAAACCTTAGAGGGGCCGGTGCTCAAACTTAAAAAGGGACACATAGAAAAAAGATTTTAAAACACCTTAACACAATTTAGAGTACTTAGCTGAATAATAAAATACAATAGTCAATAATCTTAATATGGAATCACATCATGCTACATCATTATCATCAGATAGAGACGTTGCAAAGCTAGCCTATGCTTTCCCAGATGAGGTGGAATATTGCTGTAGAGGGCTGCTGCTCCTGCTGCTGCTCATAGTGATAGATCAGGGTTGCTATGATAAAAACTTAGTTTCTTATGGCTTCCATACAGAGCTAAGGTTTGCATATATGTTTTATCCGTGTGGATGACATTTTATCCTACATATAAAAGTAACTGTCACCTCACTAAAAATATATATATATTTTTGATTTCTATTCAGTTTGTCTGTTTTTTTAAACATTATTTTGTTTGCCCATGTGTATTCTTTCATGTTGCCATGGACACTCTATTTGCACATTTTAGGCATGTGACAAAAATAATGATTCTGCAATTTCACAAATCATTCCCTAGAAATATGGGCATTGATTGTTTTTTGTTTTGTAGAAAAATGCATCATTTTTTTCTTGTGATGCTTCTCAAAGACATCATTTCCAAACGGGGATTGTCAGTTCTTATCAAAACTGCCTAGAATTTATCTGTTCCTACCCTCATAATAATAGGTGTTCCAGCAAAAATACAATTTCGTTTTGACTTATGTTCATCAGATTGTGTATGTTTTATATTTTTATATTATTTTTGAAAACAGACACGATGAGTGAAGTGTGGATCTGCCTGTCTTGCTCATGCAATGGTTATAGTGACTGAGCGACTTAGCCCAAAGTCATATTCTCCTTTATTGTAAAGTAGAATAAGTAGTGTAAATGCAATTAGAAATGCATTTTGATGAATTATGCAGACTTGTACAGGCTATAAACTAGTTATCTAGACTATAAACCTGAAAGAGAAAATTTTACTTTGGGAAAAAGTCAAGGTCAAAGTAATCCCCTGCTGGCAATAAAAAAATAAACAACTTGCCCACTGGTTACACTTTTCAGACCCAGAGGCTACATGGCTATCTTTTACTCCCAGCATGTGATTAGTGAAGTCCTCCCACTGTCCTCATTTTCCCATCCTCACCTCTCGACCTCCCGCCTCCTCTCTCATCACCCCTCCACATGTTCCTTCACCCACAGCCAGGCAAGGCATTGTTGCGATGGCAGAAATAACATCTACTGGTTGCAGACGACGCACGACATTTAACAGTCCCATTTTGACTTGTCAGTTCTCCTTGTTTAGCTGTAGGCAAATGCCCACCCACACTGAAAACACTGGTTGCCACTGTCTTCAGTTAGTGCAGCAGTTTTATTATGCAGCCTATTCCCTTTCTGCGTCTCCATATAATAAAGATTAAATTGGCAGTCGTGTGGCATTATTTACATAGAATTACGTTTCTGTGATGTAATATTTGTCCCAAATTCACAGGAGGATAACTTCAACAGTGTGGGTTGACTGGAGCCTTTGAATACTCCTTTCAAACATATTTAAAATGTTGCTTTTTCATCAATGTTTGGCATTTGTGCCAATGAATCCTGGCAACAGGTTTATTATGATGGGTGTTAATTACTAAACTGAAGACGATCTCTTCACACTACTTTTAGAAGTTGTGTGAAGTTCTCAGAGGTTTCTTAGAGAGAATCCATGTGGGGGAGGAGCTGTAGTGCAGCAGAGTTAGAGGCAGGGACCTTTGAGGTGTGCTTGCTCAAGTGTTCAATCCAAGTCCACGATTTCCTCAGAAATCTCTACTGCATGTTGAAAGGATACTAAGAGAAGTGAGTCACTTCAGTGCTTAGCTTTATGTTGTCTTGTGTTATTTACCATTATAAAAATTCTTGTGTTTCACATTCCAGGTTGCTTTAGTGTTTTGTTGTGTTTTTTTATTTAATCTTTTATTCATGCAGATTATTTTTTCACTGGCTGCATGGTACCAGTGAAAAGGTTGTGGGTTTGAATCCTGAGTTAGGGGTCTTCGGCATAGGTTTGTGGTGCTTACTCGGCTGATAGTTCAGCTTCTTTCAACAGACCAAAAACATAACTTTTTGTAAATTGTTTATTTAAAATTTTCTCATTCACATGTTGTACCATCTTTCTTCTCTGGCTTTTTTTATTCCATCATTGCGTTGTCACTTCTACTGTTCCTGCTCTACCTGAGATTTGTTTTTTGCTTTTTTCTGCTCTGTTGCTTTTTGCTGGTCTTTTGGTTTTGCTTTATTAAACTTCCCACTATCAGGACTCTGCCTGTGTCTTCCACATTATTCATCTACGATAGTTTTGAGATGCGTCACAGAACAAACACTCTGTACATGTGATGGTGTGAAATTGGTTCACAAAGTCACAAACACTTAAAGGAAGTAACACAGACGCAATGGAACCGTTAAATATTAATTTAAATACAAATTTAAATCTGACATTTGAATAGCAGATTTTCCCAAACCCAAATGTTGTTGGAATGTCTGAAACATAACTTTTTCTTAACATGTGAATATACAGGACAAATGCATGCATCTCAAAAATGTGCTATTGTTCTTGTCAGATTTGCCCTGGATTTGTCAATGCGATGCAAGTGTTGGTGCTGCATGTCGGCTTTGTCTTCTGTGTTGTTTTCTCTGCTTTACCTGTGAAAGCCGCATTGTTAACAACAAACCCGTTGATGGTGGAGGTTCAGTCGTCACCTTCCAGAGCCATCAAATAGGTCTACGCTACGTAGAGAAAAGAGGAAACCTTTTGAGCCTTTGTTTCACTCAGAGTTCCGAAATAATGAAAATAAAGTTAAGGAACTTTTTCAAACATTTTGAAGCACAGGTGGATTCAAGTGTCTATAGTCCAATTTCTTCTAAATTGTAAGGCTAGAGATGTGGCAGAAATGCTGTCAGAACTTGTAAGGCTGTGATGTGCAGGGTACCGGGGCTGTGAGAATTGGCTCCATTGTGTTGGATGATGAGTCTTGTGCAAAATGCTCTAGAATGAAGTCATAATGGCCGGTGTTTCTCCTTCCAAAAATATAATCTCTTCCTCTTACTCCACCTCTCAGTCAACCCCATTTTATCATCCTCAACTACTGAAACAAGTGCTTTATAGAAACTGTGTTTTGTGTCTTTAGTTATTGTTTCAGTAGTATTTCATCAGACTTTAGTTTTATGCTTTTTTTAGCAGTGGTATTCTATAGCAATATTGCTTCTGTTATGCTAAACAATAGACTTATCATTGATCTTGTACTTGTGAATTTATCGTGTGGTGTGTGGGAAGGCGTTGAGGGGCCGCAGGGGGGTTGAAAGAAATTAATCCTTTATTTTAATTTTTATTTTTTTTCCCTTTTGTTTCCTCATGCATTTTTCAGATACAAACAGCCTTTTTGAACAAACTCAATTTGCATTGTAATTTATATCAGGAATTTTCTTCTGCAAACACATAATGGGAAGAAGAGAAAATATATCCAAGTAATTAGGGTATTACAATCTGCTTGGCATATCCAATGCAACAAACAGCAACAGCTCTGTTATTTTTAATTCATATTTTAACTCATGCTTGGAGCTTTGTGCAGCCTAAGAAGATAACCTGTGTGACTCACCAAAGAAGCTGAACAAACTCTCTTCTTTAATTTGAGCAGAAAATACTTATTTTACTCATGCTTTCAGTTACTGCTTTCCTTCAGTAGAAAATAAAATCAGCAATAGTGGAATCAAGATTGCCATGTGGTCTGTATACTGGAGAAGATTTATTGATAAAACAGGGATTTCATGTAAAGTTGGCTCTGTTCCCACATCGGTTTTATTGGTATTTTAGCAAACCCGTCTTCCTGTCAGATTTGAAACTTGTGTTCACTTGCCAACCACAAATCAAAAGCAGACTGACAATAGTGGTTCAATCAGCCGAGAGATTGCTGCTGGATCCCCAAACTACCATTTGAAAATGTCGTCAGTACTCCTTGAAAGCAGCATAAGAGAAATATTGGCTCATGCTCCAGAACAATCATTACTTTTGAAGAAAGCTGGGATGGAGGTGATTAAAAGTTTATACCTCTGAAGTCAAACATGATGAATGTCGACTTTAAAAGAGCAAGAGAAGAAAAATAAAGTAGATCCCTCAGAGCGCGTCGCATTCAGAGCTTTTAATTTTAACCTGGAATAATTGTTGCAGGCAAATAATTTTGATGCATATGCGAGTGTTGCTAATGTGCTTTGTTCTTACGGAAAATTAGAAGTTCTCCAAAATCTCCCTCAAATGACTGATTTCTGGACATTACACCTATTTTTCAAAGGCCAACCTGACTGTTACAGTTCATTACTTTGCTATTTCTGGCATCACTTTGTTCTGTAAATCCCTCTTCTGAGTATATGAGTCATGATGTTCTGGGGCGAAGTATGAAACTCCGTGATTTGGAGCATCACATTGCATCTGATGCAAGAGGTTCTGGCTGTAGGGGTCAGTGTTGCTCCATGGAAGCATGTGAGACCACCTGCCTTACCCATCATGTGGTAAGAAGCTGTGCACATGTATGCATATGTGCCATCCTATGAACATTTCTTCATCTGTGCTGCAAATGGCATATTCTGCCTCACTCTTGTCTTGATGCCTTCTCTTGTTTTCTCTTGACAAGCGTATTGGTCTTTTTCTGCTTGGTGAATTGTTGTCCCTGTTGCACACACTGTCAGACACGAGCTCTCCATGGCAGAACAGAGCAAAGGAGACAGACTGTGAGTGTGGAAGAGACTGGCAAGGGGTGATAGCCATGGTTTGTGTTTCTACCCCTTTTACTCTCTTTGAACCAGATCAAACGAACACACACAAAGACACGCGCCGCTCTCTTCTTCTTTTCTCACAGGGGGGAGCAGAACAGATGGAGAGAATCCTGACAAAGGGCAACAAGTTGGGAGAAAGGCTGAAGAAATGTCTGACACGAATATCTCCGTAGGATGAAACTGTAGCCTTTTTTGTGGGGATTTGTCTCCCCTGCTCACCGTGTGTGTGTTTGTATTTCCATACGAGTTATCATCACCTGCCAGGATAATTGAGCTTGCTTCAGCAGTGTAATATTCATTCGCTGTCAGGTTAGTTTGTTGGGGCTCAAAAATGGAGTGGAAAGAAGACAGGGATGTGTAAGGGACACATCAAAAATATGAAAGGAAATGTATCTGTATATACATTTACTTCAGGTTCTGCCATCCGTAGGTCCAGCCAAAGGTTTTAAAAAGTATTGATTCTGAATACAAAAGCATGTCACACTTTTTTTTATTATCTTTGTAACAACATTTTTAAACAATGTATCCTTTACCTTGATCGTGCCTCAGCAGATTAATATTCACTCACTGTCAGGGTAGTTTGTGCTTTAGCCAAAAAAAGGGAGAGAAAAGGCTCAAGGTTACATTTCCTCTTTCTGGCTAAGCTGGCTGCCACTATATGGATAAACTACTGGCGGTCTCTGAGCCAACAGACAGAGGTTTGTCACTCTGTGCACTGAGCTTGTGTGTTGGAGAGGAAGACGTGGCCTGAGATGGAGAAGGAGAGAAATATCGGATTATCCAGGGTGCAGTTATTCCATTACCCCCCCTTTACTCACACATACACAAGTTTCAAAGTACACACACCCGCACACACACATTCCTTCTTAGTGTTAAGCTTGAGGCTGTAAGTTTTTCTTCCTAAAGAGCAATGAAAGAACAGGATAGAAAGAGATGTGCAGATATTTAAGTGAAATAGTGGGAAGTTTGATTTAGCCTCCTCTTCTTTAATTGCTTGTTTAATGCTGGTTCCAGGAGCTGCGAGTTCTGTGAGTGCAGGAATTAAAAGTATCCCAACATGTCCTCTGACAATTCTGTCTTTTGAGCAGCTTTTGAAGCATAATATTTAATAACCCCTGAGTAAACACTGGGAGGAATTGCTCAATAAATAATTGAGGGGGAATTTATAAATAATTTCCCTCCTTAATCTACTCCGATGTGCTGCAGCCTGGTCCCTGAAGTGATGCTCATCCCTCTGGACAGCCAGTAGGTATGGCTTCCTGACTCATGGGGGCGCTCTTGTTACACCAAATGAACCATGTCCTTTGGGCTGCTAAATGGAGAAAAAAAGAAAAATAGAAATAAAAATTAAATAAATAGGATATTCACAAAGAAAAAAAAGTACATGCTTGTAAGAAACAGGATCTAACCCTTTATTAAAATCCTGATTTTGAGAAGACTGCTTTTGTTATCAGTGCTGTCTCCGATTTCTGGGCATTTTTGAGGAAATGGGAGAGGTTTTGCGCTCTGCGAACAGCTGCAGAGATCTACAGTCTGCTTTGAGGCTCCATGCAAAGTGTCAAGAAGTGCAGAGGCAAGTCTGTTTTACTTTGGATTAAAATGTCCATCTTGGGAACTAATCTGAAAATCACAATTAAGTAGCATTACTCCCCATGTGACCGTTTCTTCCATTTTTTAAACAAATTAGATTTTTTTTTTTTCAAATCTCCCTCCTTTCTGTCCTCCACGTTTCAGCTGATAGGGGGCCTCTCTATATGGGTATTAACTATTTGCTAATGAGACCGAGTGGAAGCTCATTATTCATTATATCATTAACATTTAATCACTCTTTGCTAATCCTAATAACCATCTCCTTCAGTGTAATCGGTTGTCACTTTCTGACCGCAGTATTGCTGCGGTTTGACATGACGGGTTCCGTGTGGCCGGGGTTGGGTTAGTTCTCATAATGAAAGCTGTTTTTTTTTTCTCCCACAAAAACACACACTTATTTGCAGCACTAGATTTAATTGTCTTGTGGAATCCTCGAGTTATATGGTATTTTCCTCTCCTTTCATTCTCAGTTTGTCCCAACACAATGCGTCATATATTTTTACCTTTTTATCCATCTAACTGGATGCCTGCTTGTTTTCCTTGTCTTGTCCTCCTCCAGCCATCTCTGTCCAACAGTAATTGTAAAACGAACAAGGCCAAAGAGCAGGGGATGTAGGAGATGTTGACACCCTTAGCAGCAGGACAGAAGGAGATCATCCCTCCATCACTCATCTGGCGAGAAAGTGAGGGAGACTCGGGTGGGTGTGAAAGCAGAATGGAGAGAGTAAGAAAAAGTAATAGGAAAAAAAGACAAAGAGAGGAATGTTGTATGAGAATGGCTGAGAGGGGAAACAGAAAAGGAGCGAGCAGCCACCCAACACAGTCATCTACCTCCTTCCATCCATCATCTGTCTCAGCCCAAAGGCTGCCACTGCTTCATCAGCATCAGCTCCTTTTGCATTACATGCACATGAGCGCGCAGATAAACAGTAAAAAGATTGACTGTGTGCATGTGTTGCTGCTTTACCTTCTTTTTTGGTCCGAGCAAAAATAGTTTTAACAAGACTTTGAACAATAATACGGTCTTGTTCCGCTCTAAATATTTTTAAAAAATCTATTTTGTCTGGATTTAGCAGTCAGTGGTTTTTAAATTACCTGTAAAGCTCACAGCTCAAAGTGAAATCTTGTCAAGGGTGGCATAAGCCTTTTGACCACTTTAGATTAAGTGTGAAAAGTGCATTATATAGACTAGTCAAACTAAGATTGCTTTTGATCACAGCGCATCTTACTGCAAGGTTGCCAAAGTCCAGCCTTTGAGAGCTACCATCCTGCAACTTTTAGATGCTTCCCTTTTTTTTAACACACCTGAGTCAAATGAATGGCGCTTTACCAGGCCTCTGCAGAGCTGAATGGCTAATTGATTTAGCTGTGTTGGAGCAGAGGTTCCTCTAAAAGTTGCAGAATGGTAGCCCTAGAGGATTGGACCTGGGCACCTTTGTCTTATTGTGCTGCACACAGGACTACTATTCCAAGTTCCGTTTAGAGATATGATCATTGTTTTCTCATTTTCAGACAATGGCTTGAGAGAATCGTTTCTGTCAAGCCATCGTCTGAAGCCATAATATGAAACCATAATAGATATGGTTTCACAACACAACCATATATATTATGGTTGTTTTCACTAGCAAGCACCATGCCACAAAGATACACGTTTAAAGATTTATTGCGGGAAAGAAGAAGCTGAGCATGAGCAATAAGAGCAATTATGCCCATTATGAGCAACTGAGTATGACTGACAGCGCTAAGGCCTTCGTCCCATCTCTGATTGGTTGTTTCTGATTTCTGTATTGCTTCAGATTAGGGCTGTCATAAAATAATATTTTAGTCATCGAGTACTCTATAGAATATTTTTAGGATTATCCTAGAAATCAGATCTCTCTCTCTCTGTTCCATTCCACTCCAAAACCGTGACGACGCGATTCAGACGCCGCAAAACCAACCATCGCATTGCAAAATTCAACAAACCTTATTTCTCCCCTAAAACCCTCACAAAACGCCGCGCAATTCAACAATATGCTGCTTGCACTTCATAGCAACTCATAGGCAGAAGTAAGCGCTGCCCACCGCAAATAGTGATCCGGGCGGAACACGGTGCGCTACACAATAAAACATAATTTAATGAAGCTTCGAGTCACATACATTTTCCTCGAGGAATTTTAATAATCGAGTCACTCGAATCATTCGAGGAATGTTTCAGTCATACCTAAGATACCAATAGAAGAAAGCAGGGGGTTTCAATTTTTTTCACCAGATGTCTCTCATGTTATACTGTCATAACATAGTGATGGCTTCAACAAATACATTAAAAAATAAATTAGTTACAAAAGTTGTAACCTATAGTTTTACAGTAAATAAAAATGAATCAATTAGCAGAAGTTTGAGGTGCTTTCAAAAGTCTTAAAAGTTTTGTTTTCTTTTTACCTTATTTTATGTATTAAAATGACAAACGTTTTGGACCAAGTCTTAACAGGTCGATCAGTCTTCCCTCAGACTTGGTTGGTTGCACAATACCACAACGATGACATCTATTGTTTGACCTGAATCCATGGAATCAGCTCAGAACCTGCACTTGTGGGGGGGAGGAGTCATGACAATGGATTTGCCAAACCATCAGAAGTGGACTAGGGGATAATATGAAAGATAAATCACATTAGAGAGCTAATTGAAAAAATGATTCTACAACTTTTGCAAAGTCACCCTCTTGTGACTGAGTTCCAGAAATTTCAACAAGCTATTACTTTAGACATAACTCTAAAGGCTATTTTTATGCTTCCATTAAAAAAAAAATGTAATCACTTCATTGATTGAGAGACTCTCATTCAGATTATTTCACGTTTCTGAATAAAAAAAAAAATTCACTATTTTTTTTAAAGAAGGAATTAGACTGACACAAAGGAGACACTGTATATCAGCTGATATTACAACATCTTACACTTCATGTATTTTGTAGATATTGGGATCCCAGGTGTATGGAAGAGAAGCTTATTTTGTTTGGATCTAAAGTCCAGAAAGGGAAGCCGTTCTTGTAGATGAAAGGTCAAATCTGAGGTGTTTGTGTGCACTGCAATGCTTTATTATATTGCCTGTATTACATTGTTCAGACAACCAAAGTCTCGTAGACACACATCCAAAAGCAATCTCTCTGCACCATCTATTTTCCCCTCCTCTCTTACTGAAGAAAGGGCAACTGAATGATGCCGACTATATCGACACAAAACTTTTCCCTTACTCTACCCCCTCTTGGCTAATGAGCAATGGTAGTTATATTGACCTATTTGTGGACCTAAAGGAAATCCAATCACAAATGCCTCTGGTCGCTTTCTTCCCACTTTGGGAGATTAAAAGATTCAATTCTGCCCGTCTCCCTACACTCATCATTATCATTTCTCCTTTCGTCTTCTCCTACACCACCTGCCCCCTTCCCCTGAAGCTTCCCACCCCTTCCACTTGTTCTCTTTCCCCCTTATTTTGCTTGCTAACAAAGTTTCTGGGCTGTTTTACAAATGTGCTCTTTGTCATTCCCATTCAAATATGAGGAGAGCAAAGTGCAGTCTTGCAGATAATTATCAGCGCAAGACAAGGGTGTTATGAGGACAGAATGAAGCAGGCTGACTGAGTCTGATGTAGTCGAAGAGAGAAGGACATTGAATCACTTGAAAAGGTCATTTTTTAACTAGCACACACAAATATGCACAGAAATGCATGCCTGGCATGACAAATAAAATTTACAAACATCTTTCTCAGAAATGAAATCTCTCTCAGCTGTAATACACACCAGTGCAGTCACATTTGGTAAGCTTCATCCAGTTATCGGAAAAAATTATCCTTGCAACCCCTTGATTATCCTAGACTTACACACTCTGGAACACACAGTCTGGACCCCATACTGCGCCTTAAATGGCAGCAGAGTGCCAAGCCACTGTTTGGTTAGTCTGTCAGTGTTATGTTTGTTTTGGCTTCATGCATACTGCGCAGTAATGGAACACAGTGACCCGAACACAAAAGGGGGTCCGCTAACAAACCAACTTCACTGCGAAAACACAAGCTCTCTGTGGGATACAGTACATGCGATACCCAGATGATGTACAGTCATGTGGTACCTGCTGGTTATGTGCCAGAGGTGGCACACACACAAGCAAAGATAAAAGTGGGGCTCATTTTGATCAAAGTGCCCATTAGACATTTCAGTCTGCCGAATTTCTTTGAAAGAAATGCCAGATAAACTTTCCTGCTCCACTAACTCTTTTCTACAAGAATATTCGAAATGGTATCAGTGTGGCAATATACTTTTTGGTGGGGTCCTAAACCAGTGGTTCCCAACACCATTTACTTAGCGCCCCATCTTTTAAGAGCGTCCCTGTTTCACTGATACCAATCTTGCCCCCCGAGCCATGGTGACGCTGCTCAAATGCACGCTCTGCATCATATGTAAAACCATCTCGCTTTAAAATATATGTGTTAACACTAAAACAAGCAAAGAAACAATTATAAGAGTATTTAATTCATTCATTTCTCAAGATATTTTTGACAGGTTTGCATCCTTTCAAAGTTTCCTTTAGGGCACGTTGCTTTCTTTTCACATTCATCTGTTGGGTTTGTAATAGTTTTACATGTAATGTAACATGTTTGTAGTTTTCTACAAACATATGATACCAAATATCATATGTATCTGTATTTGTATTGAGACCAATACAGATACCAAAAAATCGGTATCTGTATTGGTCTAATCGGTGCATTTCTAGTGGAAACTGGTCTCCACTAAATACTGGCCACTAAAAAAAGTAACAAATGAACAATGCCAAAACTTGTTTATAATATGGGAGGAAGAAAGCACAGTGAAAATCTGATTAATGGGGAAGAGACATTTTTGCACTGGACACAACAAAGAAACAGCAAATGAATATTGAGTTAGTTGTTGGATCAGTTCCAAAAAGTAATTGTTGCTTGAGTTTGCATTCAAAGACAAAGCTGTCTTTTTCTGCAAGCACAAGCACAGATTGTCAAGTTATGAGAAATCGAAGACACAATTGCTTAGATAGGATACACAATTTATTTAGCTGCTTCCGAATATTGCAATTTGTGCAACAAGACTAATATCAGTCACATCCATTATCTGTCCATTAACAGTTTAAGGAGCAGTACTTTTACATACATTTTAGCCTAAATTTTAGTGGCCATTCAAACATTTTAACAAACCCATTAAAAGCAAACAAATTCAAAATCCTCTCCAATTGGTACGCTTCGATTCAACCTCCAAGAAATGTGTCATATAAGTGTTTGACCCAACACGTACATGAACATGCAATTATATTTCAATTTTGCTCCCTCGTAGCCCACAGCCATACAAAACATGATTTTCAACCAAATTCCCCTGACAGAGTTCATGGTAACACCAGAATGTGAAGCAATGAGTTTCAGTGAAATTCAGTTAAGAAAAGCTTGAACAAAATTAGCTTCACAAACACATTAAACAGTCAATTTGTTCTCCAGGGACAGAAAGTCTAAAGCTTGTAGCTTCTGAATTTCAAATAAAAACCCTGACAGCCTTGGCAAACTGTCATCAATATATTACTGATTTTATTTATTTTTTTGTATTCAATCATTTCTGGATCCATTCTATTTTACACTGTTGATTTTAAGCAAACATAAATATGTACTATGTATATTTTTTCCATGATACTCTGTTTGAGAAGACAGTCTGCATCTCACCATCCACAATAATTCATAAAAATTCAACACCATGTGTTAAACGAGATGTTATTCACACATGTTTAATGTTACATTCAACTCATGAGAAGAGATGACAGGTGATATTTGGTTCATGACAATATGACAAAACAATGTTGTTATGTTATCTAAAATATCAGTATTTACAATGATGTTTACATACAAACATTAGTTTTTTGTTTTTGCAAAGTACATCAACATCTGTTTAAATTCCTGCTAATTGCTTAATATGCTTAAGTTTTAAACTTAAGCATATTGCTTAAGTTTAAAACCGTCTCATTTCTGTTCGATTTTAACTATCGAAAATAAAATGTTTTGTTATGCGAGCACAGTCTAATTACTAGCAGCTAACAGTTAGCCAGATGCCTTTTTGTTTGGCGGATGTTGTGGAGTGACCCTGTCAAAGTCATAATTGAGCTGCTCATAACTGGCCCCCATTCAACCAACAGAGCTTGAATAGTTTTTCAAAATGTAATTCCAACATGCACACCTGACTGAGATTTATCCACACAGACTCCATACTGGGATAGCAGCTATCACAACTAAAGAAACTAAAATGCTACACCTTGAAAGATATTGTCTAATGTCAGTCTTCATTTCATTTTTCTTAATTTTCATTCAAAAATACAATCAGCGACTGCTTTTTTCTTCATTATTGGTATCTAATGAGAAGATCCAAGTGCTATAATATGCACACACCATTTCATCATATGTCATTCTCTTTTATGCAACAATATTTGAGAAAATAGAATCTTTTTAAAATGTAGGCATTATAACACAAATCGCTAGCATCAAAGATACTTACGAGTCAAAACTAGAAGTGGAAAAAACAAAAAAAGAAAATCATATAGAGCATTTTTATTTAGTAGCAGGCAGCTACTGTCTGCTGCTAAATAAACAGAAATGTAAAAGAAGCAAGCAGTTACTTTACCTTTAGCCACTTGCCAACATCACAATAGCACTGAAAGAAATTAAAGAAGGAAAAAATAATTACCTTAAATAGCCTGAAGAGAATAACAGCAATAAACTGGGGTGATATGGATAAATAAACATTACTATAGATATTCAGAAACTTCACCCACCTACATGTCATCTGCTCTTTGAACTGCTCAAAAATAGTCAACATAAGACAATTAACAAGCTGGAAAGCACAAGTTGTTTTTGTCCATCACCTAATACAGACAGTTTGCTCTGACGTTCCCTGGGCCCACTTATTTTCACAGCTCGGCTCAAAACGTGATTCAACTGCCCACATCAGGCAAAAAAACAAAAAGCTTCATTTCATTGTTTTGACAAGAATCTTTGTTTGGCAAGTTAGTGGCAGGCACAAAAATAAATAAGTAGATTTATGTTTGGACTATTCTCCTCTCTACTCCTGTTTGGTGCTGCTTTCTTTTCACTTTGGCAGAAAAAAAAACACAGAACTAGCCCCATTCACTGTCCTCTCCTCTTAATCATCAACGATGGACAGAATGATTGTACAGCTTAAGTGCCTTTGTGCTCCTCGATCAAACCTTTTTCCTCTATTTTCCCTTCCCCCCACTTGCTTTTGTATTCTGCTTGTTACAAGATTGATCCCAGGACCTTTGAATTCTTCATCTCCGGTAAGAGCAAGAAGTCTTTAGTTCTAGTGTGTGTGTGTGTGTGTGTCTGTATGTTTCTTTTGGATACTGTTCAATAAAAGAAGGCATGATGGTTTGTCTATGCATCCACACTGGGGAGATGTTCTATTTTCTACTAGTAAACAAAAATCAATATCAGCAAGTGCCTTACATCTATGCCCTAATGCATTTGTGCCCTAATGGCCTGTGTGTGCCTTTATGAATTCAGTTGTTATTGCATAAGTGTGAAGGTGGGATCGTAGGATGGTCTTCCTAGGATGGCACGACTTATGTGATTGTTTTTGTCATTACTATTTGGTGTGTGCATGAATGAGTTTTCTGTAATCCCATTATTGTTGGCTGATTTATCAAGAAAGAAAGAAAGAAAGAAAGAAAAAATGTTGGACCACTTCAACCATTCTGCCTGCTGGGGTGAATGAATCTACATTGGTGCAGATGGAGCATCTGCTCAATACCGCAGTTAATAATGGGGCAAAGCTACAACATATGAGCAGCACCTGGATGAATTAGATAGCAGTGGTAAGAGGAACTGCAAATGTGAATTAGCTTAAAGCTATAATGTGGCACAGCACATCTAACGTGGACATTATTAATAGAGTTGTGCATTGTTCGCTTTTAAATTAAGTCAGAGTTCAATGTATATTACAGAATCTGGCGTCTCTAAAGCTGTGGCCACACTGAATAATCTTTTGTCTGATATTTCGCCCAGTTCCCGGAGGGGGAACGTCTGCATCAGTTTTCACTGGCTGTGGTCTCGTGGCAGGGAGAGTCGTCACAAAAATCTGTTAGAGGGAAATGGGATGAAGACTGGAGGCTGCAAGTGTGTGAGGGGAACTGACCCCACCCGACCTCAGTCGCAGTTGAATAAACATGTTTGAATTTTTTTGAGGTATCAGTTTCAGCATCAGTATGACTTTATTAGTCTATTGTCTTCCTAGTATCCTATCCATCAGAAATCCTACTACAGTCATACTGTGCCCACTCTGTGGAAAGAAGTATATTATTATTTCTGCTCCCAAAGTGTCACGTTCATCCCTTAACAAAGACTTCAGATCAATGGCCCTAAACTCGGTAGTGATATGTTTTGGAAGAATTCTTCTTAATAGGCTTTAGGCAAACATAACCCACCTTTTTAACCCTTTACAGTTTGCCTTCAGGCATCGCTGAAGCACAGAGGATGCTGATATCAGTGTAACCCACTTCATAAACATTGACTTGGAGAACTCCACAACTTATGCACGGCTTATACAGCAGATTGTAGATCAGCTTTCTAGGCAGTTCAACCTCACCTACTTGTCAAAAACTGTTTAATTTAGGTGTTGATGCTCTTACTATTAAATGTTTTTTTTTTCTTTTTTAAACAAACAGGTCTCAAAAGATGAGAGTAAATAATTCTTTGTCTGAAGTAACATGCTGTAGCACAGGTATACCTCAAGGCTATACCTCAGCTTTCCTCCACCTTTTACTCTGTATATTAATGAATGTGTAAAGGGCCAATAATTATGTCATCACATTTTCAAATGACACTATTATTTATTTATATTTTTTACAGAGGACTGTCTTTCTGTGTATCACAGGGAGATTTCAACATTAAAACCTGGTGTGATAATAGTCATCTCACACCACATTCCAGTAAAATTAAATAAATTATCCTTTATCCTAAGGGATTGAGTGCACATGATTATTCTGTGATTGTTGACAAAAATAATGCAATATGGAACAGATGCATACCTTTAAATACCTTGGTATTATTATATATATGTGCAATATTTTATTCTTGAGTGATCATGTTGACTATCTATACTCCAAACTAGTGCAAAGACTGCATTTTTTTATGCAGACTTAGGCTATTTGGAGTTCAATCTAGGATCATGCAGACCTTGTATAAGGCTGTTCTTGGAACTATAATTAGATATGGTATGGGTGCTTGGTTTGGCTTGCTCACTGTGCAGTGTAATTCTAGACTCGCTAATATAGTGAAAACTTCAATGAAAATAACTGGGTCAGATTTTCAGCCTCTGCCCTTGGAAACTGTCTATTAAGGTATTGCAATCAAACAGTCAACAAAGATCTTACAAGACCCATTCCAGGTACTGTCCACTGACTGGGAAAACATTACACAACTATTTGTTGCAAGAGCAGCTGTTTCAAATAATCTGTTCTCCCAACTTTCAATTCAATCTGGAGAGACTCAAACGGAGAAAGAAAGCGATTAAAAGAGTTTAATGACAAAATGAACATGAAAATAAACAAAGTCCTTTGGCGTTCAGGCCC
>CAEGAF010059887.1:0-19192 GCA_903067075.1 Micropoecilia bifurca
TATATATGTAAATATATTTGGTCTCATTTTGAAATATCAGGGATAGAGGATATGCTATTATTTATCTATCCACATGTTTAAATAAAACAACTGAGAGCACACCTGAGCCTGGCATTGAGCAGTGATGGCATCTTTCTCCTGTTGTAAATTACTGAGGGCCTCCTGCAGAGCCACCTCTGCCTCTGATGGTCCTGAAGGTTGAGGCTCAGCATTTTCCTGGGCTTCCTTCTCCACAGACAATAATGCTGTAAAGGAAAGAATAATGCTCAACAAGTTCTGCAATATTATGGCTTGACTTCAGTTATGACTTCAGTTAACCCTGGTGTGGATGCTGTTTATTTCCCAATAAAACTGAGAAAACAAATCTCACCCGCAGCATTTTTCAGCTCTACAATGCTGGCCTCCAGCTCTTGGACTCGGTTGATGTTTCTGTCTCTCTCCTTTGCTACCAAAGACACCTTCACACAGAAATTAAAATAAATCCTCACAGCGGTACTGCCAAACATAGTATACATTTTATCATTATACCTGTGCAAGCAGCTGCTCGGTTTTGTCCTTCCACAAACAGCCCTCCTCCTGGATTCGCTCCACATAACAATCTCGCTCTGTCTTGAGCTGGGCTACAGACTCCAGAAGCTACAACATAGATACACAACAATCTTAGTTGACGTGAGTCAAAGTAAACTTTTATGTTTTTAAATAATCAAATTTGGAATGAGACAAATGAGCTGAACATTTCTGATTACTGCATAAGATTCTTGTGTCACTGATAATATTGTGAGCTGTTACAAGAACTACCAGCAGAACAATTTTAATCTAACAACCTCTAATAAAGGTTAAAATTACCACTTTAGCATAAATCTACAATTCACAAGTACCAAAACAGTCATCTGTGTTGTAGAAGGTGTTTGTGGCAAATCTCCACCAATGTAAAAACAGTAAAATCTAGTTACTTTGCTTAACTGAAGCTGAACTAAACCCAAACTGTTCAGTATCCAGAGTGTTGTTTCTGCCTTTTATTAAAGCTGTTGTGCTAATTTTAAATTAGCAATGCTAGGTCAAAAAACCAAAATCTTCAGACGGACTTCAAATTTTACCAAATTCTATGTATTTTCATATTGACACAAACATTGTTGCATTACTTCATTTTCCACTCGATTTACAAAGAAAATACATACTTTAAAAATGAAATCTAGGAGCAAACGTTTGTTACTTTGAATCAAATGTATTTTCTCACATTAAGCTGAAACTCTGACGGTGAATTTGCAAGCTACTCGGTATTTAATCATGTTCCTCAGAGCACAACAGATCACCTAATTATATTGAATTGTGGACGATATTAATGAAGAATAAATTCTGTTGCTGGAGACAAAAGTTTATGCAAAATGGAAACAGGCTGGCAGGTCTGCATGAAGGATTGCAACTAATATTTTTTACCTTAAGGTTTCATAATGTACATGTAAGAGGGAGATGCCTCAGACCTGGTGATTACGTGACTCCAGCTGCTGCTTTTCTTCCAGCAGCATCTCGACTTTTTGGTTGAAACCGGGGGAATCTGACTGACTGGAGTACTGGAGATAAATAAAAACACATTGATGTAAGATTTTAATGAACAATGAAAAAGAAATATCTATTTACATTATAAATCATCAGTACAATTTAAACAGTAAAAATCAGAGCCAGATGTGATGTTCTTGAATAATGGAGCATGCACCTGTTGTAGCATGAGGTCCGCCATCTCCAGCCTCTTGTGAAGATCGTCTACCTCCAGCCTCATTGCAGCATTATCTTGTGTAATCTGTCTCAGCTGTTCAGACAGCTCTGAACTCTGCTGCTTTGACTCCTCACTTAAATTGCTGTCAACACACAAACATAAATTAGATTCCACTTGCCTCATACTTTCAGGAATTGCATAGCCTGAAACGCACTTGTTTGAATTAAACAAGACTAAGTTGGCAGTAGCAAATTTAAAGCAGTATTATATGAAAATGTATTCCTATAAAATGCTCACTGATAAAAAAAAAAAAAAACTTACTTGAGTCTCAGCACCTCTAGCCTTAAGTTGTCTCTTTCTTTTTCAAGCTCCTTGTTTTGCTAAAGACAAAATGGACAAAAAAATAATTATATATATATATATATATATATATATATATATATATATATATATATATATATGTATGTATGTATGTACACTGCTTATACTTAACATGACAGCAATATTTCAAATACATTCAACTAAGCTGATTTCTGTTTGACATGAATAAGTCAACTGAAGATTAATTTCATTTTAGACATTACAGCTTTTTTCATTTGCCTCATAATAAATTCTTCAAAGTATGTTACCCTCTCAAACTGCTTCTGCTGTGTGGAGACAGTAGAGAGAGTTCGCTCCAGCTCTGAAACTCTCTGCTTAGTTGTGTGCAGACGGTTATTGAGCTCCTCTGCTTCAGCTACAAACACACATGGAGTCAGAGAACGTCATTGCAAGCGTGCAAACAGTTACTTACTTGACCGACTGATTGTGCAAAACCTAAAATCTTACAAAAGTAATTTTAATGCTTACAGACACACCTGTTTTTTGTCGTGCAGCCTGTTGTATGTATTGTAGTGCTGTTTGTAGCTCAGATTTCTCTGATACCAGAATCCCAATGGTTTGGATATGAACCTTATAGGAAACAAATTAAAAATATATTAAGATTCCAAGTGTGGATTTTACTTGTTTATACCACACCGTTTATTTTAAAAAATATCACAAAAGCATTGCATGAAACAAAAACATGTCATAATATAATCTTAAATGTTTTAAAGAAGCAAAGATTTTAAACACTTCAATATCAAAGTCAGAGTCTTTGATCAAAAGCTGCTGTAAATAAAAATGCTTTTAGTCCTGATTCAAAGGAGCCAGCAGTTTCTGCGCATTTCAGGTTTTCAGAGTTTGTTCTAGTGAAGAGAAATAAAATACACTGAAACCTTAGCATGCATCACTGAGCACTGAGGGGAGGAAGGGTGAGTTTTGGATCATATTACCACATCTATTTATGGAAAAGGGTGGAAAAGGGACACCATGAAATTGTAATTGTTTTGAAGGCATATTTCCACAAGAATGCTTAAAAAACAAATCTCATTATTTCTAAGGGATTTACCTGCAACTGTTCTCGCATTGCTCCCTGCTCCTTTGAGAATTTCTGTTCAAACTCCTTTCGCTCCTGAAATTACAAAAATGCATGACTGTCCATGACAAAGCTCAAAAACATAGATAATAAAAGACGGGATTGAGTAAAACATGTTGTGAAGGTAGGAAAATGAGAAACACTTTCAACCTTCTGCAGCTGATCTGTGAGCTCCTGAGTTTGATGTACCTGCAAAGACAACATAGTATAAAATTAGGATTAGACAGTGGGGGGAGGGGGGGGAATAAAACAATTAGTCACCAAATATTTAGTGCTCTATTTTATCTTAGAAAACCTAATAAAAAAATTCTGCAGATGAGATCTTTTACATGCCAGCCACACAACTGCTGTGCAAAGAACAAAACTAATAGACGTTTGGTAATTCCTAATGTGTTATATTATTTAATGTTTGATTTAATGTTATTGAGGATTGTCCACTAAACTGGCTCAACAAGCCCTGAACATCATGCAACTACAAGCAAAGTGTTAAGATGCCTGATTAAAATGTGCACCCAATGGGGCGATTATACTATATTTAGAGTTGGAGGATGCACCCTAATCCACCTGAGCAACAGATAAAAATGAGAGCGAGATAATAAAAAGATGAGTGTGATGGCCTGGTGGTTATGATAGCATGCAAAATGCATTGCAATCCAAAGCGTGATGCAAATAAATAACTGAATGGGAGGGGAGGGTAACAATGCAAAAAGCAAGGGAACACAGATATGCATACACACAGCTTCTTACCAGCTGGTCTAGCTTGGTATTGAGCTGAGAGTTTGTTAGCTTGCTAGATTCCAGGGCGGCTGTCAGCTCCTGGTTCCGACTCTATCACGTGCACACATGCATCCGGGAAACAAAAAAAAACAAAAAAAAAGGAAAATAATAAATATAAAGACACGGATAAGGTGAAGGAACAAAAGTCAAACAGAGAACACAGGGGAGGAAGATAAATATTTAAATGTGAAATATTAACATGGAGGCAAATAATATTACTGTTACAAGTGGTGGGTAATATGCTTTCAATGATGGAAAATGCCACATGGTTAAAATAAGAAAAAAAAAATGCTAGTTTTAAAATACTTTGAAGGCAAGTGGACCAAGCTTGGGGAAAGTAAATCCCATTCCGAGTGGTGTAGGAGTAGCTCAGGAGTAAAAATATATGAAACAAATTAAAAGTGGGGGGAAAAAAGGTTTTCCATCTGACCTCCAGTTCTCCAGACGGTGCAGCTTCCCCATTCACATATGGAGCAGATGTCGACTGGAACGACAATGAAATCACAATTTACAAGCTTTGCAACAGAACTGATGACACACTTTACATATTTGTGATCTAAAGAACAGTGTGAGGACAACATTCCCCCCCATACAGTCCATCTCTGCAGGCATATTAATGGGCAAAATGATCAATTCAAAAACTATATTACACCCTCAAATGTTGCATAGCAAAGAAGGACCCCAATTAATTTAATCACATTTGTTTTCTCATACTTTGGATAGCAACATGATCGTGATAAAGGTGAGATGATTACACAGCTAATCTTTCTCAGAAATGAGCAAATTCAGCATAAAACACACCGTGATATTAACTGTTGTGTACGGTTTTCCAGTGCCAAACAAAGTTCAGGGAGGATACTGTATATCTGATAAGATCACCAGGTGATGGTGTCAGTATGAGGACTGGCAGAGCTGAAAATGCTTCCAGTGCATTCTTGCAAACAATAGATGCAACACACACACTGGTTGGAAATGTAGACCGGCAGGGTGTTTTGTTAAAAGCCTAACAGCATGACAAAGTGTGAGGCAGAAAGAGTGAGAGAGAGAAAGGCATGGGATGACAGTGATGTCTGCAACACCCTACCTCAGAGACCAGACCATTTAGTTGTTGCGAGAGTTGCCGCAGGCTCTCTGTGGAAGACAACGGTCTGCAAAATAGACGTGCCAGATGAACGCAAATTAGAAACCTTCCCGTTTTATGCTACAAGCAGCAACATGGGTACACTCAAAATAGAGTGGAGAAAAGATACATGGTGTCTGAGAAACTCAAGTAAGTTATGAATGTTGATAGCACAGAGATTATGAAGTATTGCTGCTGGGGAAAAAAAGCTAATATGCTGAAAGAACGCCCAAAAATTATCGACATGGAGCTGAACTGAGCCCAGGCACAGCGGTGTGTTTGAGGAATAGATCAGCATTCAGTCATTACAAAGGTAAAGAACGACCACTCCCATCAAACACAAAAATAAAAACAATCTTCACCTCTCTACTTTGCAAAAGCATTGAAAGTTGAAACAAGGACCAAATAGTCTAGAAGAAACCATATTAAAAGTACCAGACATATTGTAGAAAAAATATAAGGTAAGAAAAGATAACGCCCAGCAAAAAGACTAAATAAGTCAAAACATTAAAAACAAATACTTAAAAGACATAGGTTGCAACAAATATCAAATAAAGGTACATTTACTAAAGCAAAAACAAACAATGTGTGTGACATGACTAAATAAAACAAGTTAAATTACATCACTGAAAACTACACACCCACCTAGTTTCCTCCTTTAAACTACGGTTTCCGTTGGTATCTGGGAAATCCTGTACAGAGAGAAAAATTAGAAAGCAGAGGAGAGTCAGAAAACACACAAGGGAATTTATGTGCTAGGACAGCACATTAAAATATCACAAAAAACACTAATGTTTTTTGACATTTTCTATAACTGTGCCAAAAATCCTACTTATCCTAACTTCAGGCAAGTTCACAAGTCCTTAGGCTGAAACTGTTGTATGTTAACATGACCTGTTATGGCATCTTTGCTGCATTTTAAACAATAAAACAAGCATGCAGACAGAAAAAAGACACACCTGCAACTCAGTGTTGTGACTGACAAACTCAGAGTTAGTAGCAGCGTTAGCATTAGCAGAGCTAGACACAGGCGAGTCTCGGCTGGACTCGCTGTGCGGCTCCTCCGGCAGCTGAGGAACAGGGGACCCCATGGCCTCCATGTCAGCAAAGGTCTGAGGTAACATACACAAAAATGCCAACTCACTTTTAACGTAAGACGACAAGTGTTTACAAGTATTGGCACACACACAAAACTGTCATGTTAATGGAGTTTACAGTTTATGTCTAAATATTAACAGAATAAGCACAAGGACAAAAAGCACAATCCTCAAACATACAGTGTTTAATGGTTTAATAACTAACTCTTGTTGTTATCTGTTACTGTAAACTGCATTGTGAACACATTGAGGTCTTATTAGCATTTTAATGTTAATGTGTTTGAGGTGATGAAAATAAGCATATTTCAAAGCAGATACACTCAACGTCAAAGAAAAAAGAAACAAGCTGAAAAGTGAGCAGCGTTCTCGTTTACCAAGATATTCATCTGCATTGAACATTAAGCAACAGGAACCACAGCTACGTTTAGCTTAAGAATGTGCAAATGCCAACCAATAACACTAGACAACATAAGATCAACATTTCTACTTCAAAGAAAAAACAATGTACTGACATGCAATGAGCAAAGAATGCTGCACACTCCACCTGTTGAAATCCTTTAGAAAGTTTCTTGAAATGAGCTTACAAAAACAAAACATTCAAGACTTGGGCCTCAATTGGTTGTGTGTTTTGGTCAATGTGAACAGCAGACGAGGCATAATCTTGTACACCGAAATGAGGAACAGCTATTTACAGAAAGAAGTGCAGAGAGGGAGAAGGACAAGGGTAAAGCAGAAAGAGAGGGACAAAGGCTCACCTGACAGTTGCCATTAGGTGGGATGACTACTCCATTGCTTTGACTAAGTGCTTTCAGAAAACTGTCAAACTACAGCAGAAAGAAACGGCAGCAGACAGAAAGAGAGAAGTGACAGGGCAGAAAACAACTCAAAGTCACAGAGAGATAAACGATAGAAGCAGCTACAACAAGAAAGAGCTGCAGAGGTTAGTGTGTGACAAGAATAAAGCGACCAAAACATATGTTGCCATCATTTGTATAAGCTCTTTTTTCCCCCTCTCCATTTACAGTCATAATTAGGCCTAAATTAAATATGCAAGAAACTGAACTGAAATGAACAATTTCCACTTTTAAGTTTAGGCTATGTTGTGAGAGAGGAGAATTAAAGAAAGGAGAAGGAAAAGTGAAAAGATGCTGATATTTGAATGACAATGCAAAGGTAGAAATTCTTACTTTACAAATGGCATTTTTAAGTTAATGGTCATGTGTGTGACTGCTGCAGAGTGAAGTCACTGTTATTGTAACAGGGAGAAGAACATCGACAGCTGTCTAAAGAACGGCCGTAAACGCAGGTCAAATGTCATGAGGCAGAGCCAAGTTATTCGCATGTGCTGTCTGAAAGCAGCACCACACACACACACACACACACACACACACACACACACACACACACACACACACACACACACACACACACACACACATCCTCATTAGCCTTTTTAATGTGACCACACACTGTCCAATTGGAACACAAAGCAAGAGGCAATGCTCGACGTCAATATGCTACTTCATTGACACTGTTGCTGAAAAATAAAATGCATTGACAATAACTGGTATAGTAACCAACATTATTAGAACTACAGTTTATAGTCTAATACACATTTCCTTCCTTATGACCAACGATGCTCACAGAGCTTTCCGTTGCCATCTGATATTCTATATTTCTCAGCATGTTTAAGAGAACATCAAACAGAACTGCTTTGCTAGCAATCTATGTCAAGAAACTGAAATGTATGAAATTAGTAGCATAGTTTTGCAACTAGCAACATAATTAGCGCACAAAATACAAACGACTAAATAGAGGGGGTAAAAATGTACATGTAGTATTAGGAGGCAATCTAACCCAACAACCAAAACAAGAAAAAAAGACTTAGATGAGCAGAAAGTTAAGAGAAAAACTCACGCTGTCTGGGGAATCTCTGTCTGCATCAAGTTGGTTCACTTCCTTCACCTTTCGCTTCTTCTTGGATCCTGTTCCACTTCCTCCTCCTCCTCCTCCTTTTTCTCCCCTCACAGAAGCAGGAGAGCTCTTCTGTTGAAACTCCTTCAGCTGAGCAACACAAAAACAAACAGGATGCAGAAAGAGCCTTTTACCTTCTCTGTTTGCTAAATATTTACGTCTTTCTTTAGCCAAATATTATGTTTTATACAACTTGTAAAATATAAAGAGGGCCAGTAGGATGTCAAAAAAGCTGACACCTTACAGCCAAATTAACTATGTTAAAGTAATTAAGTGCTTTCATATCCTTACTTTTTAGATATTGCTCCAACCACTGTTCGCCATGCTATATAAAACGCTACACATATTCATTTAAAAATGATGAATGTGCATTTGCATAATTTTAGATCTAACACAAGGCCTCTTTGCAGCTGCTCCCTAAAAGTCAATAATATTTATTAAGCAGGTTTCTCAAGTTGAATTTTGTGGGGCATGAAGCAACATCCAAGTAATCTCTACTAATGCACCTTTAATCCATTATTCTAAAAAAAAAACGACAAAAAAAACAACCAAAAAATATGCCACTTAAACAGCAGATGTTGTTTAAAACAAACAAAAATACAGTTTAAATCTTGAAAAGAAAAGGAAAAACAACAAAAATAAGCTTTTCAGCTCTGGTGAGTTGAAAAGTAACATTTTAGGCGCAGGGCATTGAAAAGTAACAGGAGGAATAACAAGGAAATCAAGTGACTAATCAATTTTTAAATGGCGTTTTAAATTTAAGATCACCTATTTACAAAATGTACGAGTCAAAGATTAAATATTGAGGAGTACAGTTGGGTCGAAATGTATTCATCTTTTTTTTTCTTTTTTACAAAACTCCAAAATAGCTCCTCTTCTGTCCGAGAAGAGGGGAGTCAGCTGTCAAAACAGTCCCCTTGATTCAATCCAGTTCACTATGCTAGCAAGCTAATTTTGTGGAGTTCAGTTTTATACTTTCTGAAAACGACTGTTTGTAGCCCAATTTCTAATGTTAATATTTTTTTGCAAGCGAGTTAAAAGGTTGTCAAGCTTCTCTGTTATGGTATTTCCACCCATCCGTAGCAATGTATTCGTTAGCTTTTGAGCCTCTTTGCTAATGTTAACTTGCCTTAGAACGTTAAGATTTCGCCAATGACTAAATTTACGATTGTCTTGAAAGACGGGTAAACCTTTGGCCCACAGTTGAGTTCCTCGTTGAGGCACTAAGATGAATAGGATGTCGTGAATTCAACTTCCAACTAAGCATAGACGAAGGCGAAAGGCTACCAGTAGGTTAATGCCATCAGTAGAGGCCAGGGGACAGGCACCGGTCTTTCCTGCTCATTGAAGCCGCAATATGAGCGCGAGAGGAGGGAAGTGCGACATCGCAGAGGTCGGACGACGTGTAATGACAACACCCGTGCTCAGTCATGGAATTTATAATACAACAAGTAGAAACACGGTTGAATTAAACTTGCAAGCTAAATAAACGATGAGTATATAATGTGAAATTAAGGAAAGTCGTTTATTAATACACTTTACCTTTTTCTTAGCTGCAGCGAGTTTTGTTTGTCTGCTCTGGTCGGCCATCCTGCTGCTCTGGCGGTCAAGCGACCGAACCACGTCATCAGTAAGAAGCTAATGGATCATTCTATCGGTAGGGGGCGCAAAGACCTCGTTCTTAGGGCGCAACCAGTTTTAGATAAACGTCGACTTGTGATTTAAAGTCGGGAAAAATGTGACTGTAGATCCCAATATTATTACACTAGACGTTTTTCTCTTCTGTGTTTATAAGCACTTTTAAAGCAATCTTTAAGACGTTATTTGCAACTTTTTTTTCTTTTAGAAAAGGGTCAGACCATAGTGTGATAATTACTCTAATACAATGTCAATGTCAATTTTATTTATAAAGCACTTTAAAAGCAGATATTAACTGCAACAAAGTGCTGCAGTGCACAAATGAAAACAGACAGGGAAAGTAAATTACAATGTCAGGCCTTATGTGTGATAAAACATACAAAACATTTTTACGAGGTTTAACAATGAAATAAAGTAATAATATTAATTAATTTATGCACTATTTTGATAGGTTATATTGGAGCTAAAGTAAAATTAAATTGATAAACCTTATTGTCTGGTAGATTCGATTTGTCACTTTCACAGCAAAATTAAAGGCAATTAAACCGTTCATTTTTGTAACAATCCTAAAGCTTTCAATATGGGCCTGGTTTTTAGAACAGAATGCAGTGCATGTGAAGAGTCCATCGTTTGTGTAATTGATGAAGTAACTTGATGCCCCTTAAACAACTACAGCTTTTGGCTTCAAGTAATTAAATACAACAAAAATAGTTGTCATTTATTAAAAATGATCAACATAGCATTTATTTCCAAAGTAAAAATCTGTGTAAAACTGTTCTTCATAAATGTAAATTTAAGATGTGAAACAAATGTTTAGAATTAACACAAAGTCTGAAAGTGAGAGTGGTCTTTGGATCAGTTGCAAGAAACTGAAAAAGCAGAGCAAATCTGACAGCCAGGTTCACTTCCTGGTTATATTATTAGATGTGAGTAACAGAGCTCTGCCTAGTTTTGGAAGCTCCTTATAACTGTAGAAGGAAAAGGAAGAAATGAGTGATCCTTAGTAGATTTACCTTCGAGTGAGCTAAATATTTGTGTGCACCAACTTATCCAGATACCATAAAATAAATAAAATTCTGTCTAGATTGATACTCATACATGCAGTGACTGGCCTTTTGACTTAGATTTACAGATTGGTCTTTGTCTTATCGATATTTTACATTTTCATACTGCTTCTAGAACATTTCTGCTCTTCTATACTCATGAACACAACACACACTATTTTGTTTATGATGTAGAAATCAGTGTGTTTTAAATCAAGAAGAAAGCAAGCCATCACTTACTGGATATTTTAATTTAATTCCCAAATTGCATATTAATAGTGACGGAATGGCTAAGCAGCATTTATGTTGAAGTGAACGATAATATTTGCAGGCCTCATATCAAAACAGACAAACCTATGAATGAATCATCCTGACAGTCAGTTTATATAATGAAACATGCTATTTATTTAAGTCATAATGGCATATTACTGATGAAGACACTTATCATTACAACGCATTATACTAGAGTAGCATCCACAGAATTACTTGCATTCATATCGTAGCTTGTAAGAAAATACAACACATAAGAATGTTCCAGAAAAGCCAATGCTACCCAAACTTCAAAATGTATGAAATGTGACAACGAAACGCCTTTTCACCGGTAGGTAGAGTGGCGTGTCATCCACCAACTGCATTCCTCAGTGTTGCTGCGTGACAGCCAATCAGGGTCGGCGGAGTGGTGGACAAGGCGATGACGTTGCTTCAAACTGATGTGTGCAAATCAGCGCCGGACAGCGTGCTGAATGGAACCAATCAGCGCCTTCCAGCGAACAGCTGCTCAGCCAATAGCAGGCCTCCACGACAGAAACGCAATGACGGCTTATATAGGGAGAAAGCACAGTTCTCTCAGCATCATTCCGAACAGGCTAGACAGTACAGGATACATAAGAAGATACGCGACTCTTTCGGCGGGAACTTGACTGGATTGATTCATTTGTGGATTGGATTGATCGTTGTGGTAACGGTAAGTACATAAACCTGTGCAAATATTATTATAGAATATTGTGACATTTCGTGTGCCAGTTAGCGGAAGTGTTTTCCAGATCACTTCAAGTAACCAACGTATGACGCTAGCAAACGCAATTCGAATG
Source organism: Micropoecilia bifurca (assembly GCA_903067075.1). Classification (NCBI taxonomy): domain Eukaryota; kingdom Metazoa; phylum Chordata; class Actinopteri; order Cyprinodontiformes; family Poeciliidae; genus Micropoecilia; species Micropoecilia bifurca. The sequence goes on from CAEGAF010059887.1 coordinate 11,911, forward strand.
ACCGTTGGTGACCGTTAGATTTTTATTCGGTCTTCGACTTATACGTTAGCCAATAACTGACATTAACGCCGATATTTGTTTGAGATTAAGACTATTTATCCTGTTGTTCCATCTTGTGATTTTACTTGATGATTCCCCCCCCCCCCATTTATTTGGTTGTAACGGTTGTTAACCGTCTCTAAACTGCGGGCAACGGCTACAAACGTCAGTTGATTGGTTAAGAAAGGAGGCCTCGTGGTGCATTGTGGATACTTAGTCTTGTTTTGTCGTTTGTAGCTTTTCCTCACTTCTGCGTCCGGAAAAAGAAAAGCAACCATGAAGCTGTTGTGGCTTGTAGTGCTTGTGGTCGGCACGGTGCGTGCTGATGACGATGACAAGAAGGACAGCGTGGGCACGGTCATAGGAATTGACCTGGGGACAACCTACTCATGGTAGTGAATCAAGTCGTATTCAAAATTTCAGACACCTTTTGAAATGTTTTTCTTTTTTTTTTTTCCTTCATTGAGATACCAAGAGGAGTACTCAAAACTAACCTCTCTAATTTTCAGCGTTGGAGTCTTCAAGAATGGACGTGTGGAGATTATTGCTAATGACCAGGGTAACCGCATCACCCCCTCTTATGTGGCCTTCACCAGTGAGGGTGAGCGTCTCATTGGTGATGCTGCTAAGAATCAGCTGACCTCTAACCCCGAGAACACCGTCTTTGATGCCAAGAGGCTGATCGGTCGCACATGGGGCGACTCCTCTGTGCAGCAGGACATCAAATACCTGCCTTTCAAGGTGAGTTTCAACTCTTACCTGTTGCAGTAGTGGTCACAGTTGAAGGGTTTTTATTTTATGTTATCGAGATTCTCTCTTTTTTTTTTAACATTCATGTCCCATTTTAGGTTATTGAGAAGAAGAGCAAGCCCCACATCCAGGTCGACATTGGTGGTGGCCAGATCAAAACCTTTGCCCCAGAGGAGATCTCTGCTATGGTCCTGACCAAGATGAAGGAGACTGCTGAGGCTTACCTTGGCAAGAAGGTGAGAGGCGTTTCCACGAACCACTTGATTTAATTCTAGTTTCTAATAAATTACTGAAACTTACAAAAATCGTTTCCTTTTGTGCCCAGGTCACGCATGCTGTGGTCACCGTCCCTGCCTACTTCAATGATGCTCAGCGCCAGGCCACCAAGGATGCTGGCACCATTGCTGGTTTGAATGTCATGAGAATCATCAATGAGCCGTAAGTATTTAAACAAAATGTTGAAGTTGTAGAAATATTTTCCTGTCTTCTTTATGATGCTAACTTCTGGTTTGTATTTGCATCTAGTACCGCTGCCGCTATCGCTTATGGCCTGGATAAGAGGGATGGCGAGAAGAACATCCTCGTGTTCGATCTGGGCGGCGGTACCTTTGACGTCTCCCTTCTGACCATTGACAACGGCGTGTTTGAAGTGGTAGCCACCAACGGTGACACCCACCTGGGAGGCGAAGACTTTGACCAGCGTGTCATGGAGCACTTCATCAAGCTGTACAAGAAGAAGACCGGCAAGGACGTGCGCAAAGACAACCGCGCCGTGCAGAAGCTCCGTCGTGAGGTCGAGAAGGCAAAGAGGGGTCTGTCTGCCCAGCACCAGGCTCGTATTGAGATCGAGTCCTTTTTTGAGGGAGAAGACTTCTCCGAGACCCTGACCCGTGCCAAGTTTGAGGAGCTGAACATGGTAAGTTCAGTCGTCTTAAAGAGCTGCACGACAGTAACTGAACAAGGTTTCTCTAAAGTGGCTTACAACTTTTCACTCTTTCAAAATCCAGGACCTGTTCCGCGCTACAATGAAACCTGTACAGAAAGTCCTGGAAGACTCGGACCTGAAGAAGCCCGACATCGACGAGATCGTGCTCGTTGGAGGCTCTACTCGTATCCCTAAAATCCAGCAGCTAGTGAAGGAGTTCTTCAACGGCAAAGAGCCGTCCAGGGGCATCAATCCTGATGAGGCTGTGGCGTACGGAGCTGCTGTCCAGGCTGGAGTGCTCTCTGGTGAAGAAGATACTGGTAAGTTTTCTTTGGCTTAGTTGAAATGGTTAAACGTGATTTAAAATGGCTAGTGTTTGCTCATTAAAAACAATCTTTCTGTCCTCGCAGGAGAAGTGGTCCTTCTGGATGTGTGCCCCCTCACCCTTGGTATTGAGACTGTTGGAGGAGTCATGACCAAACTGATCCCCAGGAACACTGTGGTGCCAACAAAGAAATCTCAGATCTTCTCTACAGCCTCGGATAACCAGCCTACTGTCACAATCAAAGTTTATGAAGGTAAGAATTGGACAGCACTCCAAATGCTTAATATGACATTTTAAAATTGATCGTGAATGTAAAATGTTATGGAAGCCTAATCATTTCCTAATTTATTTTATTTTTTCTTAGGCGAGCGTCCTCTGACAAAAGACAACCATCTGCTGGGCACCTTTGACCTGACTGGCATCCCCCCTGCCCCTCGTGGCGTTCCACAGATTGAAGTCACCTTTGAAATCGATGTCAACGGCATTCTGCGCGTCACCGCTGAAGACAAGGGAACGGGCAACAAGAACAAGATCACAATCACAAATGACCAGAACCGCCTGACCCCCGAAGACATCGAGAGGATGGTGAACGACGCCGAGCGCTTCGCTGACGAAGACAGGAAGCTGAAGGAGAGGATCGACGCCCGCAATGAACTGGAAAGCTATGCCTACTCTCTGAAGAACCAAATCGGCGACAAGGAGAAGCTCGGTGGCAAACTGTCAGATGAGGACAAGGAGGCCATCGAGAAGGCTGTTGAGGAGAAGATCGAGTGGATGGAGTCCCACCAAGATGCCGATCTGGAAGAGTTCCAGGCTAAGAAGAAGGAGCTGGAGGAAGTTGTTCAGCCTATTATCAGCAAGCTCTACGGCAGTGCAGGCGGACCTCCACCAGAGGGTGCTGAGGAGCAAGAAAAAGATGAGTTGTAGGCAGGCTTGTCTCTGGTTGCCCTTTTCCTTTTTAGTGAGGAGTGGCAGGGAAGGGGTGACTATAACAAGCAACCATACTGAATGTTCCAAAAGACTTTAAAATAAACTTCAGTGTGAGAAATGTTCTTCGCTGCAAGGCGGAGCTTTGTTAGCCCAGTTGAGGCTTGTTGCTGCTGTTCTGATGCAGTCCTGTTGGTGGTTCTGTGAAGGGGAGGTGCTTATTTGGGTGGGCAAGATATTAGCAGGTACACTTAAGTTGGTGCCTGTGGGATCAATTGTTCTGCTCACAGGCAATGTTAAAAGTTATTTATTGTAGTGCTGGAAAAACACTGAAATAAATGTTTCATACAAACTATTAGCTGGTGGTCTCATGCTGCATTAATTGGATACTTGTTAGGCTTTTCTTCAACACAAAACTCAGGGTTGGCAGAGTGTTAATTTATGGCCTTTAATGTGCTCAAATCTTACATGATGGGATCAAAATGATTAAAAATGACATTTGCAACAATAGAATTTTACTTGAAATTAGAATTGTATTGGTGAGAAGTTTAAAAGGCTCCCAGTAATGCTGAAAGTTGTACATTGAAATTTTAAACCTACGTGTAAAAGCTGTCGAGTTAAACATGACAGCTCTAAAAATCAGTCTGACTTCTAGAATTTGCAGAAACTGACATGAACCTTGAATTTGCATTAAAAAGTTCACTTGATGACTGTCACAATGCAGTCATTATAAATAAGGCCCTGGGTGTCCATTCCTCCGAATGCAAAAGCCAGATTGATGGTTTCAAAGTCTGGACTGCTGGTCTGCATCCAGTCTGCATTCCTCTCCCTACACAACTGCCATGGCAATAAACACATCGAGTGGTCCAGGCGGTTTGGTGGCAAATCTCCTTCAAATTTCATTAGGCTCCATCTGCTCTTCTCTGCAAACACAGAAAAACAGCATGACATGTCTGGTCTTAAGAAACATGGGTTCAAGAAAATGTAAACCAGACAAAAGCAGTGTACCAGTATTAAATCTGTACATCGAGTTGACGGCACCCTCTACAGTCAGCCCTCCAAATATGTAGATGTTTGCACCCTGTACCACAGCTGAATGGGCTGCAACGCCTGGTGGGATATCTCCTTTTGACCGCACTTTCTCCCACTTCATGATCCCTTTAAATATGGATTCCAATATTAGATTAGCCAGAATTTCCATAGTTTATATGTTCTACCTTAAGAGGTTTACCTGAGTCAAGAGAATGCACATCACTGAAGAACTTATCTCCAGCCATGCCTCCATGAATATAAACCTTGGAGCCAACAGCCGCTATGACGTGTCCGTGTCTGGATGCCGGTTGTCTACCTTGTGTTTCTGGCTGAAACCAAGTGGAAGAAACTGGAAAAACATTCACACGAAACACATTAAATGAGCACAAATCTTTTCTTGAATTTGTTACCACTGAAGTAATGTTTTTTTTTGAGCAGCTGTCTTTCATTTACACACACTACTGAGATCAAGTTGTAGAGCTTTTACAGAGAACTCCACAGTCACTGCAGCAGCATGTCTGTTGAAACTAAAATGATACCTGAACTCAAAGCAGACTGAATGTCACTTTCTCTTTGTAATGGACAACATCAATGCTATTTATATGAATACACCTTCCTGTGTTTTGAAAAGACTAGATGCAGCAAGGTGGTTATTAGAGGAGGTTGAGCAGCATTATGTACCTTGGACACTTATTCAACTTTGTACCAAGCTTAAGGAGGTGTCACTTTGCTTTATAGTCGTAAACTGCATGCTTAACATCGTTTCCTTTCATACTAGTATTATGGTAATTAGATCCACTTAGAATCAGAATTAGTCAAAATCTTATTCTTTACATGGACCCTCCTTACAGTCATCTGAAAGAAGTTAGCAATTTTTTTATGTTTGTGATTTTTATTGGATTCATTTAGCAGAATTTCACATATTCCTCAGCATTCTTTGCAAAACACTGCTTATTATAATTATCTTACAAAGCGGGCTCTTTGCCCCCTAACCTGTATCAAACACATGAAGTTTGGCGTCCGAGACGGGTGCGGCGCCTGCTTCCCCACCAGAAAACACATACAGTTTGTCCCCTACGCAGGCTGAGCTGGTGTGGTACGTCCTGGGACTGGGAAGCTCCCCTTTTGCTTCTACATTTTTCCACTGAGGCTCTTTGTCTGGAAACAAAATAGACTTCGCTGTTTTTACAGGAATTACAAACAGCTGGCTTGATTAGAAGAAAAGCTTACGACAAGATTTACCAGAAAGCTGTAGTTTCTGGATACATTTGCGATTCCCCGTCTGCTGTGCCCCACCAAACACCCACAGGCACTGTGGACAGCTTTCGGACACAAAACTGCAGTGTTCATATCGGGTTTCTAAACCTTTCCAGTCGGATGTGATCCATTCATGATTATCTGGTAAACAAGAACAAACATACAAATCCAGACTTGTGACTTTTAACTTGAAGGAGGCCACTAGTCAAGTACATAACTAATGTTTTACTTACAAAGTCTACGTGCCTAATGCTTTATCATATGCTTAGGCTATCACAGGTACACATTAAAAACTGCTTGCGGATATTTTTACCTAGATTTACAGCATATGACTCTGAAAAACTGCCACTGGGGTTAGCTCCCCCAACAATAACGATTCTTCCTTTTCCTCCTTCTTCAGAAGGAACAAACGTGCAGGTATGACCCACACTAACCCTTGGAGGGCTTCCACTTGGTATCACTGAATACCTGTTGACAGCAAAAAGGATTTCAGAAAAAAACAAAACAAGAGATAATTTCTAATCTTGCATAAATGGTACAATTGATTAAATTTTTACTATACATACCAGATTCCTTCTTTAGGTCTAGCAAGCGGGTCCAGCACTGGGAGAAACTCCATGGCGCACAGTGGTGAAGTTAAGTCAATCTTTATTCTTCTTGTCTGCTTTGACTAAGACAATAATATTTTCTGTGTAGAACGTTTTAGGAAGCATTCACAAAAGCTCTTACGTAAAAACTTAGCACAAAACAAAAAGTGAAAAAAAAGGCTGGCTTTTAATTTTTTTTTTTTGCTTTTTAAAACAAGAATTAGATATCAACTTAAAAAACACTGTCGAAATTAACTTAGTTTAGCTAGAAAGCCCCAGGTGGAGACAGGAATAACAGCACGAGCTTTACCGAGCTTAGCATGCCAAGTACTTCCTACACACCTAACAGCGGAGTGCGGAATAAAATGAGAACAAACATCATTTAACAGTCCTCTGACACTGTTCATTAAGTGATGCTGTTTACATAGTTAAGTAAATTTAAGACGTTTACTCACCAGCGTAAATATTCAAATTCAAATCAGGCATGGGGTTTAGTAAACAAATTATGCGTAGTATTTTGCGTTAGCTACGCTATTTGGTCTGATTCAGACGTATTTGTCATGGTTTCGTAGCGCGCATGCTCTGTTAATTGCTTCGCTTTTTTTCTTCTTTTTTCCTGCTTCTTCTTCTTTTATGTTGGAAAGCAACGTATTGATTACTGTCATCTACTGGAGTGGAGTGTGGACCGGGACCTTACATGTATATTACCCCACACAAAACAAATCAAATTTTCTATATCCAAACAAAAAATATTCAGAAGTGGAAAGTTTTTTCATAGGATTTTGTATATTTATTGTCTTGTAGTTTACATACAAATTCCCTTCTCTCAACAGAATATTTGGAACAGAACAATAAAACATGCTTTATTTTCTCTTCTTGAAAACAGAAATTGTATTTTGTTGGATGTTTTCCCATTTTAAAGTAAAATACTATTTAACACTGTATGGACCAAACCGTCCTCCTTTCTATTTCATCCTGTTCTCACTAAGTTTTTTGAACACTGTAAGACCACCTGCCCCTTCTTTCTCATTCCCACTGCTTCTGCCATCATTCCTCAAACTTTTGCTTAACCCTTAGGAGACTTGGGTCTAAATGGCCGTTTTGGTCTAATTTTGAATTTACCCTTATATTTTCATCATAAAACTATTTACCTTGCCTTATTTGGTATCATTACTTTCAGCACAACCTAAGCTTCATGATTTTACAGTATTTGTTTCATTTTGACAAAATGCATTATCACACAAAAAACACACAAAATCAAAATCCGAGTATAATTTTTTTTGTTGATATTTTTACTATGAAATTCACAAAAATGTTGAGTGAACCATTTTTCCAGCCTAAAATGAAATTTTCTTTTGTAGATTTTAAGAACTTGTGTACAAACCTAGCCTAAAACTAATCAGTATGCATATTTTAACATCACATTGTGGGCAATTTCCC
>CAEGAF010059899.1:0-38619 GCA_903067075.1 Micropoecilia bifurca
GACATGGCCCTGGAGAGAAAGCAAACCTGCATTCAAAACTAATCCATAACACAAGACAGGGTTCCCCCAGTGTATTATAAGCCTGGCGGGCCACCAGGCTGTACTTGAGCATCACCAGGCTAAGCATTGCTTATTTATTTAGGTTTTTTTCAAATGTTTGCATTTTTTAAGACTTTATAGTTGGTATTCATGTGTTAAACTTCCAATATTTCAATAACACATGATTACTAAGTGATATTTAAAAATTTCCTTTCCTGTCAACTTTAAACATTTTTGAAAAGAATACAGCAGAGATTTGTAGGAAATGGAAATGGTGGTGATTATTGTAAATCAAAGCGCAGGTTAAGGTTTTGCACGTTTGCCTCGTTAGAAGAAAAATCTCCAATAAATATATGTTTTGAAGGTTCAGCAGTTTTCCATTGTTCTTGACCTGGATTTTAATCTTCCAGGCTGTAAAAAGTTTAACTGGCAAAGAAGAAAATATAAACTAAAGATCAGCAGGTAACGATACACGATGTCCGCGTACAGTTGCTGTGTAGCGTGTTCCTCCGGCCGCAGCAGGCCCAGCTCGTTGACTTCGTAGGTTTTACTGAGATGCGCAGACACGATCTTGTCGCCCTTCTTCACCCGCCCTCCGATCACGGCGATGTTGGCCACCACTCCTCTGTAGTGGTCGAAATTGGAGTCAAACACCAGAGCTTTGAACGGGTCGTCGACGCTCCCTCTGGGACTGGGGGGACAGAAGGAGAGCGTGAGCAAAACGAGACCAAACGAGACTTCACGCGAGAGACAGAGAGAACCAACTTGCCGATCTTACTGCGGGATCTTTTCGACGACCGCCTGAAGAACCGCCTCCACGTTTGTTCCCAGCTTGGCTGAAATCTGACGCACAGGAGAAGATGTTTGTGAGGCGCCGGCGGTGAAACGTACGGGGGAAACGGTTAGCATGTTTCCGCTATCTCTTACCCTGATGCACTCCTCGCGTGGGATATCGAACACCTTCTCGATCTGCGACTCCACTCGCTCTGGGTCGGCGTTTTTCAAATCAATCTGAGGAGACGGGATAAAGTCACCTTTCCTTGTACAGGTAACTCTCAGTGGGAATGTCTGAAAGTACCTTGTTAATCACAGGTACGATAGCCAGCTGCGCTTCAAAGGCCAGGTAGAAGTTGGCGACAGTTTGTGCCTGAATGCCCTTTAAGAGACCACAGCAGATGAGAGACCTCAAATCATGCAGAAAAAATAAATCCTCGGAAAGTCAATAAATATATATGCATTACTTGATTGGCATCAATAATCAACAGCACGCCTTGGCAAGCGGAAAGTGAACGGGAGACTTCGTAGCTGAAATCGACATGGCCCTGGAGAGAAAGCAAACCTGCATTCAAAACTAATCCATAACACAAGACAGGGTTCCCCCAGTGTATTATAAGCCTGGCGGGCCACCAGGCTGTACTTGAGCATCACCAGGCTAAGCATTGCTTATTTATTTAGGTTTTTTTCAAATGTTTGCATTTTTTAAGACTTTATAGTTGGTATTCATGTGTTAAACTTCCAATATTTCAATAACACATGATTACTAAGTGATATTTAAAAATTTCCTTTCCTGTCAACTTTAAACATTTTTGACTCAAAAACACAACAGTGGATGAATGACCACCCTACCACCTAACAACCGAGCTTAGCAAGTTTTCTGGGGGAAACCTTGAAAGATATCTTTCATATTTAGTCACATTACAACAAACTTTTGGTGCTTGGGTTGGAAACATATTTTGAACTGTGAAGAGGTGGGACTCTACCGGCGTGTCGATGAGGTTCAGGAGATACTCCTGTCCGTCGTGGCTGTAGAACAACGAGGCCGTCTGGGCCTTCACGGTGATCCCTCGCTCCCGCTCCACTTGAAGCTTGTCCAGAACCTGCTTGTTCTTCTCCGTCTTTGCGATGGTGCCTGTTTCCCAACCACATCAACAGTAAGAGACAATTCCAGCACAACAGGCACACATGCTTACGTAACATTTCCAAACACACCGACAAAGTGGCAAAGAGGACAGTGACGATAATGATCTATAAACAAAACAGGACCAAGAACAGAGACCTGGGATACTCCAGATGTGACGCCAAATGTCTCAGACTGAAAAGATTTGGTCTGATTTGGAGAAATCAGACCGAGTTTTACACAGAACATAATATTCAGTAAAACAAAGATGCACATTCGAGGTGTTTGATACTGTTTTACAGAGGTGTGAGACTCTGTGGAGTTTTCTACCTGTCATTTCCAGCAGCCTGTCAGCCAAAGTGCTTTTTCCATGATCGATATGGGCAATGATGCAGAAATTCCTGATTTTGTCCACAGGGAACTTGGACAGGTCAACAGCATCCTTAGGAACAAACAAAAAAACAACTAACTCTATTAACTGTAAAGGAAACGTATTAAATATTTCATATTTACTAACAGTAATCCATGCATGGTTGTCTTAACTGACTCTGAGGTGGGTTTGTTACCTTGGCTGACTGTGTGCTTAAGGTCCTGAAGCTGCCGGATAATACAGGCAGACTTTTCATCCAGCGGTGTCTCAGCACCTTGTAGCAAATGTTGTAGCTCGGTATTTTCCTCCTACCCACTTTAAAAGGTAAAACCCGTCCTAGCAGAGAAATGTCGCAGAGCTGTTTGACTAGAAAATACGTCATATTTTCTAGAAACCTCACAGCATTATTATTATTATTATTATTATTATTATTATTATTATCAGGGCAGGAGAAATGCTAACAAGCTCCCCAAAGGCTACCTGCGCAGAATTAGCAAGGTTAGCGACATGCTAACATAACAGAAACAGCTAAGTGAGACCTTAGTGAACAGTCTGCTTCAAATAAATAACACCCATAACAATACAGCTACGCTATAAACAACAGTAGTCCTTGCATGAGCTTTCAGGGTGCTGACATTTTGGGTTACAGGTCAGCGGCAAAGAATTATGGGAAATGTATTCCTTTCGAACGGAAACCTGGGAAGAACGTTAATTTGAACCACTTGAAATGACAGACCTAGTTTTTCAAAAATGTTTAAAGGCAGATTAGCAAACACAATGGCAGACAACTTTATTATCGATAAAGAAATTAACATTTTGAGGGAAAACCGCTTAATTCAACTGTATGATTGTTTTGTTTTTTATTTCACTAGACGCTCTCTCGACACCACAGTCCTTTTTGTGTAGAAGTTATATTGTGTTTCTTTTCTAAATAAAAACTATAATTTTGTTTTTCGTTTAGGTGTTTATTTTTGGCGGAAAGCAGGGAAATTAATGAACTGTATCACCTGGAAGTGACAACGCCTCACTTTGTGCTGAACACAAGGAGCCTATTTGTAGTTGCACGACGCTTCCAACACGTCTGAGCCGTTAGTCCCGCCCACTCAGCCTGTCAGATGTGGGATAAAAATTGACATCAGTTGCTATGACAACGAAGCTGCCTTGAATAGATTACTGCTTTTCTTTTTTGAGCAAAAAATAATAAGAACTATTAGACCTAGATGCGGCTTGTCATGTGTTTTATGATTTTTTTTTACAATTAAAATCTAGAAACATTGTTACATAGAATGCATATTTCTCTTTGTCACATAATAGTGCGACCCTCTTGAAAGCATATTATTCATTTATTTTCTCTTTGCCCCCCACATAAAATGATGCATGGAAATGTTTCTTGACGACATCTGGTAGCAAAGGATAAACCAGACCAAACCAACAAGTTCAGAATCACAATATCAACAGCATCTAAAAAAAAGAGTACAAAGGGAAACCAGGAAGTTAATTGCTCTCAGAACTCTTTATTCATATTTGTGGCTGAAAATATTTTTAACATCAACATATGGAAATCTCAGCCATTTCTGCTCGACCTACTCAATGTAAAGCTGGTGATTTTATTTTATTGATTAATAATTGGATATGCATAATAAGTTTTTGTTGTTGTTGTTACATGTGAATTGAAAACTGTGCTGCTTGAAAACTACTGAGTAGAACTAATTTAGAAAAATATTTTTTCATCTTAAATTCAATATGTCGTTTTTGTAGTTTTGGCTTCATTAGTGTGTTGAAGCCACACTAATGTGTGGCAAACGGCTGTTTTTTGGAGTTAATAACTAATCATTTACTAAATTAGTTGCTGATTATTTAAATAATCTATCCATCACGATTAATCGTTTCAGTCCTACTACGCTGCGTGGATTTAGCACAAAAAGTCCATATAAAATAAATAAATAAAATTAGTTATTGTAGCATGACAAAATGTTGAAAAGCTTAAGGGGAGTGAATCATTTAGGAATAAGTGTTTTAAAATTAATGAAAAACTATATTAGAGTGGTGAAAATGAAGGTTTCCACCTGAATGCTCTTTAAACGTATCAAAAAGGCTCTTTTGCCGCGATCCGTTTCCTAAAACCCCTGCAAGGCCGTCAATTATGTGGATATTTGAGGCGTGTCTGTAAGCTGTGCGACCGGCGAGATACTTCCCGTCCATCAGCAGAGATTTCTGTCAGGGTACAATCTCTGGGCAGACAAGCGGGGTCAGCCGTGGACGGAGGAGGAGGCACGGCTCGAGAAGGAGGTCAGGAAACGAGCCCTGCATCACAGCTCAGTGCCACCGGGGCTTTCTGGCTAAATAATAATGGTTGTTGGCAGCATGGCAGCGTTGGTTGGCAGGATCGACTCCTGCAGAGGAACAGAGGAGCTGCTATTCCAGAGAGACAACGGGAAAACGCTGCTACCAAAAGGAAAAAAACGTAGGTTTGTTTAGTAGTCAAAAAAAAATTATTGAACCAGAGATGTCAACTTGTTTTCTTTTTTATCAATAAAAAGCAAAGACTTAAAATATATCAGGAGTCTAAGCTACAGTGGCTGTTTGCCTCTGTGTGGTTGTTGCATTGCGAACGGCCGGCGTCAGCGAAAGCATCACAAAAATAGATGGCAAGAGCTGGAAGAATGTGTTTTATTAAAAACAACTGTGCACTAAATCAGTCCTCCATCTTCTGAACAATCATCTCTACCTGGAATGTTTGAAGTGTCTGCCTGGATGCCAGAGAAAAGGTCTGGAATTAATGTGAAATTAATCTGCATGCAAAGTCTGTTCAAAATAAGTAAATGAATAGGGTGAAATGAAATATGTTAAGCCGTAAAGTAAAAACATAGCACTTTATGAGAATATATATGAGGCAGAACATGACTTTTATATATATATGTCTATATGCACAATGACAGACAAAAATCATCAACAAAATGTTTTATATCATACATTTCTGTAATTCTGGGAGAATAAATTCATCCTTAAAAACTTAATGGACTTTTTTTTTCTCATGCCAGATGTTTGTGAAGCTGGTAGCTCCTGTTCTGTTTTGATGCTAATGGAAATAAATTACATGACAGCCGCGTGTACCTTCTGATTTTCCTCTAAAGCTTGACAGCGTCCTTTCACTGCAGGCCACAAACACAAACGATTAGCTGGATGTGAAAGAAAAACAAAACAACAAGAGATATTTGACCTTTTTTAACTAGAGTTAAAATAGGGTCTATATGCTTGGATATTTGTGGTGTCTCTCACAGATTTCGAAGGATTTAATGAGTTGTCTTTGGCGACGTTGAAATGTTTGGCGACGTTCCCTAGATTCTGAACGATATCCATTGAACGTCTTTCTCACTGCAATAAATCTCAACATTGCATATGGAGAACACAACTGTTGCATTTCAAAAGTGAACATAAAAATAACACACACTTCTACATTTCTTTTCCTTCTGCATCCATTCTTTTCTACCTTCAGTTCCTCCTTTTGTCTTTCTCATGCAAATTGTTTTCCTTTGCTTAATGCTAAAGCAATCAGTCATCTGAAATCCACAAAAGCCTTTAGCCATTTTTTTTGTTTTTTCAGTGACTGACACCAAATTAAAAAACATATTTCACCATGACCTCTGTGTAAAAGTCACTGTAAGGTTTTAACTGACCAGCAGGGGGCGACTCGTCTAACTGAAAACAGACAAACATCTGCTCTCATCTTTTAAACCTTTTTTCCAAGGAGTTTTTCCATCTCACCATTTTAATGAAATTTGCATAATTTACACTAAAGAGACAGTAATGTAAGTGAATTTATGATTTTGATGATATTGTGTCTAAATTGAGTCTGAACAACTTTAAAAAAAGTCAAGGCAAAACCAGCAAATAACATAAATACACAAAATCATTGAGACATAAATTAACCCCAAACAAAAACAACTAAAAAAAGAAAAGATAAACATTAAAACAAAGTGGTTGCAGAGAAATAACACACTCAGACATTTAAAACAGCAGTATAAGAGTGGAGTAAAATGCGGTTGCCTAATGTGGGATGAATCCTATCGACCGTACATCAACTCATAGTTGCCATAGGAGACCCATATAAATATCCGTCACTATGGAGATTTCTTTAAGTTATTTTAAGTTATTTTGGTTAGATCTGTTAGTTTTTGTATTTTTTTACCAGAGTCAACAGCTCCAATTGGGATAAATGCAATCATAGGCAATGTGATATAAACTCTGGAGAAAAAACAATAACAGCAAAACATATGAGAGCTTTTATGATTGTTTAGCTCTATAATTCAACCTACCAAAAAAATCAACTCCTCTGTTAGTTCCTGTGTCAACAACTACACGATCAATATTTTTTCTCTTTTCTACTTTTATCAGACACTGTTTTCTGCCCCTGCAATAATCCTCTCATAACTGGAAGCATAAACATGCCACCTGGATTTATTTTGATTTTTCTGTTGCAGAATGATCAAAACAAAGTGCAATGAGTGACTGTTTGTGCCACTTTTTTAAGTGACTTCCATTTTTAGTGTATTGCAGCAAAAACTAATTTGAGTAGGATGTTTTTTGGCTCAGGCATAAAATTTGAAGTGCAAAACATAAAATAAATCTCATCTGTTGTAATGGCAATGTAACAGGAGGGTTAAACAATAACATATGATGACATAATTATGGAGATAAAGCACAGCATAGTCGATACAAAGCATCTCATGGCACATGGCACCATTTCATATTCCGAAATGCTCAGAATCAGAAACATCAAAGTATAAAATTATGAAATATGCTGAAAACAAGCAGGCTGGACATGATTTGTTGAAATGGAAGAATGTAAAAGAAATGCATGTGGATAAAATGAAACCACGCGCTGACATAAAGCCATTCCCTTTAACATAATCACAGCTAAATGCTAACGCTGATGCTAATGCTAAACAGTCAGCCATGACGGTGCTTGATGGTGTTCATACTTTCACATCGTATTGTGAATTTCATACCAGAGTCCCCCTGATTTCGCTTGGTTTTTCTACGGAAGTACTGCACTGAAATCAAACCCGACACGTAAACGCTGGAAAAACAGACATTGTTTCGGACACACGAGTGATTTCTTTTTTTAACCTTTTCTCTTTTTTTTTAGTTAAGATTGCTTCAATTGTCTTCTGTCCCAGACAATAACATAAAACAGGAACAGTATTATACAGATGTGAGTTATCTACTTAAAAAAAAAAGTCACTCAAATAATTATGAACGAAACCAAAAAAAGTTATTTTCAGTTCTTTCCAGTCAAAAAAACAAAACAATACTGTGACTTTACCTCTTATAGGTGAACACACTTAATATATTGGTAAATAAAATGCATGTGTGAATGTCCTGGGTCTTTTCTCCATTTGGTTTGTATGTACAGTGGTCACATGAAGGTTTCCGTAGACATAACTTTTAAAGAAATATGCACTTGATTCAAAGTAACCACACGATGTATCACAATGAAACCTTAAATATATAAATATACGTACACATTTACAAAAGCCGGGCTTCTTCAAAAGTGCTGCAGACGGTGTAGAAAACGGGCAGAGAAAGAGGATCACGCTGCAATCCGGGGCTGCAAAAAGTATGTGTA
Organism: Micropoecilia bifurca; assembly: GCA_903067075.1. Classification (NCBI taxonomy): domain Eukaryota; kingdom Metazoa; phylum Chordata; class Actinopteri; order Cyprinodontiformes; family Poeciliidae; genus Micropoecilia; species Micropoecilia bifurca. The sequence goes on from CAEGAF010059899.1 coordinate 7,936, forward strand.
CCGCAGTTGCTGGAGGTATTTGGTTCGTCTCTTCCACGGGCTGGAACCCCCCTGAAGCCGGGTTCTAGTTGGACGGGACCATATCCTTTATAACCGGTTCTCTGTTTAGGTAGGTGGCCCAGTAGACGAGGTTGAAGCCGCCGAAGAGAACCGGGAACATAATCCGCGACAGCCTGTCAATCCTGCTGACGCTGTTGAACGTCTTCTTGGCTTCCGGGGCCTTGCCGTCCGCTTTGGCCTTGCCGGGATCCACGGCGCCGCCTTTGGCGATGGTCGGGAGCGTGCCGGAGTCCTTGCCGACGTTCGGCGCGTAGTTGGCCACCGCTACGGCGTAGGCGTTGTTCTTCTTCATCACAGAAGCCCTCTCTTTCTTCTGCTGACAGACAGAGGGGGATCAGTTTCACGAAGCCTCGCTTTTCATCGCCCGTTCATGGATTTTCATTGAGTGCAAACTGAGCGCCTCGGTGGTTGGGACGCATTTTATAAGGTTAACGGCGTGTTTTGCTCATTTCCATATTTTTCAAAAATGGCAAAGAAAAAAAGGGAGCTTGAGCAGCTATCAAGAAAAACAATTTGGTACTGACCCCTAATCTTATACAGTATTTACTTTTCTACAAGAGGAGCACTTTGGTTCCCCTATATGTCAAGCCCCTTGATATGCAGTTACAGCATTTATAGAGAAAAAAAAGTGTTACAAATTAATTTAATTTTGCTACTTTGACATATTTAAGTATTTCAGATGCTAAAACTCATTTAAATATATGAAAAAGATTTAAGATTTAATATAAAAAGAAAGGTTTTAAAGCTTCAGAGCTAACTACAAACATTCATTAGTCAGAAACGACCAATCAGAGCCAGGAAAAGGGTGACAGCACTGTCAATTATACTTGTCTACCTGCTGCTCACACTCCCCCTTTCTCTCTGTTACGCTACAACTTCTCCCCGAATGCTAATGCTAGTTAGCATGACCACCACTGATGACGGCGGATGAGTAATGTTCCTGTAACTATGAGTTGTTTCTCTGCACGAGTGGATTGAGAGCGCTAAGACATCGTCCTACTGTTTTAACATATGTAAAAAGCATTTTAATACAGCAGCATGTAGCTGCTTTTTGTCTTTTCCATGTTACTTCCAATTAAAATTAAAATTTAGTTGATGATCAGAAACAGTTAAGTGTGACAAAAAGGAGCAAAGATGAGAAATTAGTAAGGGGGAAAAAACAGAAAATGAACAGGATATACTTTAGACAGTCATATTGTCCTAATTCAGTGAAGTGGAACCAATGTGCCAAATTGAATAAAAACAACAACAACAAAAAAAAAAAACCCAGAGCATTAAATGAGAAATTTACATTATTTCCCTTCCTCTCCAGGAAATGCCTCTGGAGCCACAATCTGCCGCTGTGCAGCGCTAATGAATTCTCTTTGAAAATGGAGGCTGTCGGAACACATGGTTTCTTCTTCATTACCTTCTCACTCACGACACTCTTCCCATCCCAGGCCCAGCCGCGCTTTGTGAAGTAATTGACAGTGGCGAACTCAATCAGAGCGGAGAACACGAAGGCGTAGCAGACGGCGATGAACCAGTCCATGGCGGTGGCGTAGGCCACCTTGGGCAGGGAGTTCCTCGCACTGATGCTCAGAGTGGTCATGGTGAGGACTGTGGTCACGCCTGGAACAAAACAGAACGTTTTGGGATCCACCTGTGATCGTTTTTATGTCTCTCTGCAGGTTCTTTACAGCGTAAATGTTCACCATCTTTAGACACGTTGTACTTTCTTGTTTAAATCCAGAAAGTTTCATACATGTGCCCAACGCTGGATAGACGATTCTTTTACTTGCCATCCATAGCCATGGTAGAACAAAATGTTAACAAAATGAAACATGGAGACGTCAGTATTACTAAGTTAGCGCAAAGGGAAAATGGCGCAGAAAATCCATTGGAGAATAACTCAAAACCATTCCTATACTTCTATTTTCTCACTCTCTGTGGACTACTCTACAGAGACCTGTTGCCATAGCAACAGACTGACAACAGCCCCACTAGTGTAACAGGATTAAACATCAAAAGCCACACAAACATTTCCCACACAAAGAACAGAACATTCAGTCCATTACAGTGTCATGTTTTCAAGCTTGATGTTTATTTTGTGATTATTAATAAGTGATCATCTGAATGCAGGGGGAGTGAATTAGCTCATTTAAACTTCTGCTCTACTTAAGTAGAGCAGGAGTAGAGAGTCGGTTGGGTTGTTTTGATTTTCAACTGAACCAAAACACATTGAATTCTGCAGCACATCCACATGTTAAGATTGTCAAAGTCAAGCTAGCGTAACTGGCCTACTTCCTTCTCCCTCAATATTTTTTTTCAATTAAAACATTTTCTTTACTTCTACATTGTCGTACATTGTTATGTATTTGTTGTAGTGTTCACAATTACTAGCAAAGCATTGTGTCTCTTTTTATTTTACGTATCGTGCCTACATTTAAGATTTAGTGCTTTATGTTGGCGAGTTGACAACTAAAACCTAATGGTAGTCGTCGTCATCGGCGAACAGTTTTTCTCTCAAGTAAGGAGCTGGAGGATCTTGTGTCCATGACAACGTGCCACAACATGTCTATAGACGGATGTTCTGACCCATCTTATCCAACTAACATGAGCTCTCTTATATCCCGTTTCCTTAATCTTAACAATGGCTTTGAGATGGAATCATAATGCAATTGGTGTTAAATTACCTTCATCCAACCAGAGGTGAGAACATTCTAGTAAGTTCTGGAAGGTAGGGAAAAAGAAAAGTCGATGCAGAACCACTCTACGTACCAAACACAGTCCTAGCAGGCACCGATTCTCTGTTTAGCCAGAATGACACCTGGGAAAGGATGACTGTCATGATGCACGGGAGGTACGTCTGAATGACAAAGTAACCAATCTTCCTCTTTAGGTGGAAATGAGCTGTCATCACTGTGTATTCACCTGCAAATAAAAAAAGACAAGCACAATGTTAAATAAATACAAGCAAGAAAACATCTTCACTGGAGTATACACTCTGCCAGAAATCCATTTGGTTTATACAGGTTTTCATAGTCCTTTGTGTTACATTTCAGTAACAAAGCAGTTAAAATTGCTTTACATCATAAAAACATCATACAGTCCTTAATTATAAAACAAGCAATAAACATTACATTTTATCAATCTTCAAAAATCACATCAAACATGTTGATCAATGTTTCGCTAAGCAGCTGCAAGCAGGTGGAGTTTTAATCCTTGGCTTAAAGGGACTCACCGGGTGCATTTCTGTTACAAATGTGAGTAAATCTTTGATGCTATTGTGCTAATGTCAAAAAAACACAATTTTGCAGATGCAATGTTTCAATTCAATAAGAAATTAAACTAAAATCACACATGAATTTTAGTAACGTGTGCGTAAGCACACGTTACGCAACAAGTGTAACAATCATGGCAGAGACAGAAGTAAACGGTTACACAAGATCATATTTATAATCCAGCCATGGCGCTAGTGCTCATCATCTATCAGCCAATCAGAGGAGACGTCTGCATCTTACACAGAAGTTGGAGTAACAAGCCCCACCTGCTTGGGAGGGGCTACAAACACGGCTTTTGGAGGAAACAGTAGTTGGCAATTTTAAGTGGATTCAACATGTTGGGATGATACAGAGTTTTTTTAACTGAGCTCTGGTGGAGCCAGCTGTTAATTGGTCTGAAAAAAACAATAATGAACCACTCCACTCCACTACTTCTGTTGTCTTCTTTGACATTTTTGTCAGTAGTAAGATCCACTTCTTGATCATGTGACTCAAAAGGGTTTCCATTGCTGTTTTGTGAAATAAATGCTTTATGATATGGCTGAAGAACCACCTCATCCTAACAAAAAACCTTTAACAAAGGTTTTTCTAAATTGGTGTGTTTCCATTATGCAAATTTACTTTTGCACTTTCAATTTGCACAATTTTATGGTGAATAGAAACGCAGCTAGTAGTCTGGAAGTTTGTTCCAGATTCTGGTGTTAAATTATAGTTAAGATAGGCATCAACTCCCCTTAAACTCATGTAGATTTTTAATTTACAGTAATTTAATAAATTATAGCCTGTTCTGCTAATAAAGAGTAGAAATAAAGACACCTCTGCGTTTTCTTAGCAGCACAGCCGAATGTCTGACAGGAGCATGAAACTGTGTCAGAGCTGCACTAACAGGCAGGCAGGGCTTTCCAAATGGAAGAGATCTCAAAGACCAGCCAAGATTAACAATGAGAAGAAAAAGATGTGTTACCCATGGCAACAGAGCAGAGAAACATAGCTCATTTATTGCGATTTGAAAATGAGGGCCTTGATACGGCCATCCGTTTAGCATGAAGGAAGTCCTTTTCAGCAATGTGAATGAGGGACTAATCCTAGAACGTATTCTTTTCGTTCCTTCTTCTTTTTGGTATAAAAATGGTGGCATCGCTTGTGTTTCTGCTGGAGCTAATTCTCTCTGTCACCTGCCACACACAGAAGCTCAGAAGCTCTCGGTACGCAACGGAGAGCTCTACATCTTGTGCAATTTCATTTGCATGCCAGTCCCCGTGTCTCGGCTGTGGATAGGGGGAGGTGTACGAGCCGCGCGCTGGAAGAGGCCGAGTTTCCTTCGGAGCATCCTACGATGCTTTCATCCGCAGGGGAGATAATGACTGGATCCCACAGAAAGTAGTCCCATCAGCATTTCCTCAGCCACGCATGGATCCCTGATCAATCACCGTGGGTTACATGGCACGTAAGATGCACACACCGATTTAATTTCTTACAAATAATGCTACTGAATGAGCAAAAACAAAACCTTATGGTTTAAATAAAGTAGAAAAAAATAATCATAGCAACATTTCTATGTTTCAAAGATGCCAAAACAACCAGAGGTGTCCTGGCTATATGGAGGACAGATTAACATTGGGCTTCACCTCCTTCACTTGTTGTTGTGCACTTCTGTCCCTCATCAGCAAAAGCGAAGTTCAGGCGTTTGGAAACATTTATGAAATTCTGAAAGTTATGATCAACTAAATTAACTTTCAAGAGTGAAAAATGTTTTTGTTTTTTTTTGAGAAATACAACTTTCTAACCACTTCACCCATGCGGTTCTTAACTTTATTAAATAATGCTTTCCCCTCACTATTTGGTCACATGATCACTGTTCTTTTTGTAATTTAGTGTTCAATAAAGTTCAAAAATACAAAAAATAAAAATTATCTGGGCTGAGTTGTTTCATAACTAGGGTCAATAGGAATGTGCGTTGTTGAAATGAAGTAGTTTTTTCCCCCCCAAAGTGCCTAGAGATAACACTTGTTGTGAATTGGTGCTAAATATAAGAATTGAATTGTATTTAATTGAACTGCACTTCGGTTAGGATTAATTTAGACATATCACTAAAAGACATCAGCAACTAGGTTGAAGTGGCCTAGTCAAATTCTTGGCTCAAATCCAACTGAGATGCTGTGGACTGGACCTTTTACATCTATAGGGATGACACAAAATCAGGGAATAGGCTTTGGGGGAAATTACTTTTTGCTAATTCTCTGATAATAAAATTAATTTGATGAGCTGAAATGTGACAAAAAGGGAAAATCCAGAAAAAATCTGTATGCGTGTCGGACAACAATATTGTCGTCAAGTTAGCAAAGCCAATTATTTATTTTAAAGTGCCCAGATTCCAAAAAATACATTTTAAGACCAAGCAGAACGGCTTTGTCTTGCCTGGCTGGACGGTGCAGCTACAGATGCAGCAGGATGTCCGTCCCTGTCAGGTCTCAGAGCGGCTTCGTTAGCGCCCAATGACCTAGTTTGTTAGCACGCTGCACACCAACACTGACACAAGAGTGATGAATGATTAATGTGGAGCCAGCCAATCAGATAATGTGGAGAGGCTAGTTAGATGAGAGAAACAGCGTCAGTGGAAGCATTCTGCCTTCCACTGACGCACCAAACGCCACTTAACCCAGATAGGAGCGTCGAGTGATGATGGCAAAGTGTTGCTCAGTGAAACTGCAGCAGGGATTCCCCTGATAATGGGATTCACTTACTGGGGGGGAATACATACTGGTAATGGTTATCTAACAGGAGATGTTGGTGAAGCTCTTGGTTCAGAGACATGGTGAAAATAAGTCCAGAATATTTCCACAGTAGAGACTGAAATGTTTGGACATAGCAGAGAGCAACAAGTAAATTCATTACTGTCATTTTATAAGGAGGGATGGAGGGAGGGAAGGAGGGAAGGACGGAATGAAGGAAGGAAAGAAGGAATATCTGGAACTGAAAGAAGATGCAACTTTCTTTCCTCCATAACATCACAGGAAGTTATTAGTTTGAAAATGAATTAAAATGTTTAAATGACAGTGGACTGCTGGAAGTTGAATGAAACTCATCTGAGTCTTAATGACCCAGAATAACAGTGTGTTGCTTCAGTATATCTACTCCTAGATAATGGCATAAGAGTTTTTCAAGACTTTCACCCACATGATCCTGAAATAAATAAAAGCTGCAGATTAAAATGTCCAAAAATGTAAAGTGGAGCATGTTGGGAGAAATGAAGAACTCACTGTTGGTGTTCAGACATCTGACTCCACAGCCAGGCTCTGCAGACCGCCCACTAGTCCCTCAAGAGTTCAGCTTGGAGGCTGTGCGGTTCTGATCGATGTCCGCCGCCAGGGACCAACTCCTCAAAGTCTTTCATAACCGTCAGATGTGAATCTGACTGTAAATTCTTCAATCTCATCTGGTTGTCTTTAAAACACAATCCAGAATCCAGAATTTTTAAAGTCTGTGTTTTATTTAAGCACCTCATCTAATTGGCAATACTTCAAGAAATACGTGGCAGTAGCTTCTCTATGTAGGAACAACAAAAGCATGGAAATGGAGACAGTGAGGCACGTGTATAATTATGACCAACTTTTTATCCTTTGTGGCATCAGATTGAGCAACCTGGAAACCTGTTACAAAAATATGTTCACTAGAACAAGATCTTCACATAGCTCTACATGGTGCAGTTATGCCATCTGTGTATTTTATGTTCTGGTGATGCAGAAAGCAAGAGGAGAGTTGTCAATTTTCAGTCACAAGGAGTGAAAAAGCTAAAATTTCATAAATTTGGAGGAAAAAAGTGAAGTTTTGTTAGGAGTTTTGGGCCACAAAGTTCTGAATATTTGAGAAAATTTCTCAACCAAATTTTTAGCAAAAATTTCTCAAGCAAAATTCTGACCACTAATAAATACTCTACAGAATCCTGCTTCAAAAAGTCCTTTTAAGCCTCTTCTAACCTGTCACATACGTCTTCTGACCCTCAGTTAGAGTTAGGGCTGGGAAACAAACCCATAATAATACTCATTTATTATATCTGATATAATGTTCACTAAATCCAGAACCGCACGGTAGGCGGAGGAAAGACTTTAGCCATTAATCTCTCATGGCTAGCAAAGCCAGGTTGTTGGCATCAGTTATGTTTCTCACTCTATGGTTACCAAGCAACAACTTGCTGATTAAGCAGCAGTTTGATGATTAAGCAGCAGTTTGAGCATCATGGCCGCTAAAAAAATAAAAAACAACGGCATAGAGTGAAAGGAGAACAACTTCTCCAGAGAATATTGTGGCTAAAACAGTATTTCAGATAATTGTCGATATCGACTGATATGAAACCATTATATTGTGATATGATTCTCAGCCACATCGTCCAGCCTTCAGCTTGAGTGATAAATAGCTTCTGCTATCTTTGTGTCTTCTGAAACTTTTCTGACCATCCAGTGCTGCGTTACAACTTTATCATTAGCTTAAACACATTTTTAACCATGGCAACGTGCACTGTTACCATAGCAACACAACTTGAATCCGGTTCATCTGTCAGGTGAATTTTGCGACCCCTCAGGGCTTCACTCTCCACTCGCCGCTCTTAAACACCCCCACTCAGGTTTTTTGTTGAACAAAGTAACGCGACGCGATGCGCCAGCTTTGACCCGGTTCTGTTAGCCGTTCACGTCGCCACGGCAATGCGGGGCGTCTCGACCTCACACACAGCCGTCACGTCTACAATGTGGCGGCCTACTTAACACGGCTTGTGTTCCTCACTGCCTCCACCTGCTCCAGCTCTGTTTATGCATTCTCCCCGGAGGGCGTTTATTTCTAAGTTAATAACCACTGAGAGGTTGTTTTGCGCCGTGCCCTTCATGATATCTATCACTGTGCTGCGTGTGACTCCATATTGCCACAGCGGAGGGCCTTGTCAAGAGAACCAGTTACAATGCAGTCAATTGATATTAATGCTTTTTAAGCAACAGGAGATGAATTAAAACTGTGGAGAACTCTCAAGACTTGTAAAGGTATTCATATATCTTACTTTTTTTAACATTGTGTCATTATTATGAGACCATGGGATTTAATTAGACAAAGTTAATTATTGCATATTGTAAAGGAGATATAAAGGGATGCCTGATTTGAAATTATTTTTCATAAATAAGAATCTGAAAAGTGTGGCATAAATGTGTAAGACTCACATTGTCAGGGTAATTGTCAGGGCTAGGACTGAAGCGATTAATCGGATTAATCAATTATTGAAATAATTGTCAATTAATTTAGCAATGGATTAGTTGCTAACTGGAGCATACAGACTCAAAAATATTCTATTTTATGAAAGAACAACGTATTCAGGGCAGTAATTAAGTCAAAACTGGATAAAAATACTTTGCCTGTAAATATGTTATACCCAAAACTCTTCAGGTGAAAGATGGACATCACCTGGTTCAAAATCTGTAAATTAAATGCTATTAAGCAAATTTTCCTATTCAGTTATTAATTGTTTAATTGAGAAAATAATCAGAAAAATCATGCAAACACTACATTGATGTTAAGTCATGCAGAAGAAGCTGAGCATTTCACATGTGTTTCTTTTAGCTGCACCTTTGCAACAAATGATCAGGTATTCACTAAAGGAATGCTAAGTTATTGCATTTTAGGCAATAAGATGTTGATTACCTAAATTAAGAAGAGGAATTGAATTATTTATTTCCATCTTTTAATGCATTTCTAATAAATGAAAAATCTGCAGAATGCGGCAATTTTTAAAAATCTGGTTAATCGATAGAATAATCAATAGCTAAAATAATCGCTATCTGCCGCCTCAGACAGGTTATTCACTCATTAAATTATTTCTGAAAGTGTGGCAATTTTCAAAAATCTTTTTTATCACATTTTTCTTTCTTTTTTGCAGGTTTGTGCTACTTCTAGTTGGACTATCACTTGAAATACCCACAAATACAATTTGATTTGTAAATAAGGTGTCTCATAACAGCTGTCCAGCATAGTGGCAAAGAGGAGACGATTTTTTGTTCAGCACCTGAACCCAAAGTGATTATTGGTTTGACAACAAACTCATATTTACACCAAAGTGAGATGCAATCAGATGTCAGATAATATCCAGCTGAAGCCCAGACTCCAGTTATGTCGAATTAAAATGTATTAATCATTAAAGACGAGTTGAAACTGCACCAGCGTGACGTTGCGTAATGTAAGCTGTGTACAACCATGCGCGCCGTCGTCACAGATAAAAATGGTGATTTCAGAGTGAGGGATGTTTCCGAGGGGCCGCTGCAGAAAACATCACAGCCTCTTCTTGTTTTTGCTGAAGAATCCCACTAACTCTACAGTAGCTAAATCTACAGTCAGGTTTTCTTCTTCATGGCTCACAAGTAGCATTTTATCTGATCTTCCAGTCTGTTTCAATGTGATATCTCTCTCATTTTCTTTCCACACACACACAGCAACATATAGATGCATGCTACCTCAAGCTCTGCCCCCATTTCTTGTCATCTGTGTTAGCATGCTTGCGTGAAATGTTGCTTCTATTTTTAGTCCTCATTATCAGTTTTTTTCTTTCTTTTTTACGGTGTACCCTATTTTCTGGAGCATTTGTTTTCTTGGTTTTCTGTTTTTTCCAAAGCTGGAACTTGACAAGTGACTTGCTTAAATCATGCATTGTTCTCGCTTCATTCAGGCCCGAAGAAGCAAAGCGAGCGTTTCTATTCGACGCAGTCAGATGTCTCTTGGATTTGATGTAACCTAGCATATTGAATGCGAGATCTGAGGAAAATAGAAAGCAATTACATTCTAGGAGGCGAGATAACTTTTATTGAGTTTGAATGGAGTCGTAATTAACCCTAAATGAAATGTAAAGAAGGACAAAGCAGATTTAGCTTTTTGTATATTTTCATGGAAATATTTGAACTGATCTTAAATCCAGGCATCCCTGTTCAATTAGATGAGGTTAAAACAAAGCCATTCTGCACAAGCCAAACCAGCAGTCCTGATATTTAATAATAAATCAGATGCAAAAAGAAAAATAAAAACAAAGTGAGCATGAAAAGCTAAAACTAGCAAATTCACAGCCACCTCCTGCAACACGTAGGAGGTTGAGGAGCTCAGCATCGTGTCGAAGAAGAAAAACTGTTTGGTTTTCACACACTGGGACAAAACTTAGAAAAATATTTGAAAGTGTCGAGCCCAAGAAATTAAAAGCTGAAGGCATCACTGTAACTCTTAGATCAGACCTGACATGTTGTTACAGAAACAATGACTAAAGATCCTACTTTGCCTGCATGCTCAGCAGGTGTAGCCCTTATAAATAATGGCGTTTCCCAAGCTGAAGGATACACATGTCAAACTCAATATTATTTAACTTTAAGAATTACTCCTCAAATGCAGAACCAGCTACTGATTCTTATTTTAACAGCTTGTTGCTGGGTAGTTTTATCAATACATTTTGCCTCAACTGGCTTTGGAAATTCATGATCTTGATGTGGCCCAAAATGAGAATGAGCCGGCCGCCCCTGGTGTGATGAGTTTGCTTCTGGACGTCTGCTCTTACCTGTGCTCGATTTGATGCGTTCCTGTCCAACAGTCTGACCAAGCAGGTCGTACTGGTTCAGGCGGGAGCTCTCCTCTTCTACCACCACCGAGTCGGAAGCATTTCGGGTCCAGGCGTAAGTCACCTCTGAGGTTGTGTAGGCGTCTGAAAAAAAGAAGGGAGGAGGATAAACCCAAAGGGGAATAATCCTCGGGCGGTTACAGATATCAATTACTTTTCTTTTTTCAGTGACCCAAATGAAGCATCCCCACTACTGTGTATTTAAAGGGGCAGTACGATGTAAAATCAACTATTTTGAGCTTTACATCATGTTATAATGTTGTCCCCTCATATAAAACATATCTGTAGTGTTGCTTTAATTCTGTCATGCATGTTTGAGAAATCTTTTAATCACCATGGCAACCATTTAGCTGGGCAAAATTCTTCATGGGACCTAGCCTCGCCTTCGAGGATGAAGCTCCTCCTCACAGCGGCAGTTTTCAAGCTTCCGCCTCCCCTGCGACTCAGCTCCTTCAGACTAGCCAGCAGAAACTAGCAAACACCTTGTGGAACTGTGTGTCTGCTGAGCTCATTATAGGAGCTACTTCTCAGTGAAACACTGGTAAAAATGTTAAAGGTTTAACAATAGAGGTGTGATGACTTCCTGAAGGCAGAGGTTCAGAAAGAGCCAGAGTTTCTTAAAGAGACAGAGGCCCAATTTTAAGGTGTTACTTCCAAAGCCAGATTTTTTCCAAAGCCAGACTAGCCAAGTCATATTGAATATATATAATGTTACTGAAGGTAAGAAAGTTACTTTTTTGAGCTATAAAATGGCACTATGTGCCTCGAAAACATACTGCTGCCTGTTTGAAGCATAAGCTTTGAATCAAAACCCTGTTCCGTTTCCTGTTCTTGTTTGACTACATTAAGAAAACGTGATAAAACACTTTTTACTGCAAGTCATCACATGAATGCTAATCATGCATTTCATTTACTCTAGACGTCAAGGCACTTCAGCCATGACCTACTGAGTTCTGATGTCTGATAATGGCCAATTATTAATCTCCTCGTTTCCTCTAGCCGGCTTCACAGCTTAAAGCAAAAATTAAAATAAATAAATAAAAAAATCTGTCATCCAAATGTAAAGAAGCCATGACACCTAATGAAAGACCTCAGCTCTCCAAAGAAAAATATTTGGATGATTTTAGAGGGAAAAAAAACAGCATTTTCCCTTTCGATGCTATTATGTTTAAACTTTTAACTCTGGTGCACTGTTGTAATTTGTAGGGTCACTGCCAGCTGAGCCGTGCATTTGAGCTTCACTCGGTACTCAGGCTGCTCTTGGACCGAAGAACCAGTGAGGTGCGTGGCAGACAAAAGGATTGGATCTTAGTTGCAGTTGCCTCAGGCTCTATCATCATGAGAGTTACTCACAGCTGCCAAATTTTAGAGGACAGGAGTGAAAGTCCATGGGGAAATCCTCCAGATGCATTGGGCACTCGGCATGCACTGTTAACCTGCATCCAATTCACAGAACGTTAACGAGAATTTGTAAATGCATGAAAAGTAAACAGCACAGGTTATAAACAAACAAATAATGAAAAAAAGATAAATGAAACTAAAAAAGCTGCATGCACCATTCAAGACACTAAACATCTCCAATGCCTTGAATTGGAAAGAATTAGTCTATGTTTTAACCAGCAGTAAACAGGAGGCTGCAGAGAGGCTAAACTCCCTGCTTTCTGCTGTCTGTAGCCTATAGCACAACACATGACGATTCGTAGCTAAAACAGGATATTTTTATTCACTGTGACTCACTGTCTGACTAAACATGTCCAGTTTTAGGTCAGCTAGAATTATTTAAGAATTGTTTTATTGCTTCAACTAACTAGTTAGTTAGCTAGCTAACAAAGCTAGATTAGCCTCAAACTTGAACTGCTGCTAATTGCTAAAGGCTTCATTGTGTGCTTAACTTTGCTTTCTAAGGTCTCATGACTGTTGAACCTTTGCTTTTTGCTATGTTGTTTTAATTTTTTTGCTTGTCTTTAGAGTCTCTGTGGAATAGGTTTCTCTTTGCCACTCTGAGGATTTATGCAGCTACAAAAGATAAAGAGCAGTCAGTTCTCACAGCTTCTTGTCAGGAAGCTAGTTCTCACAGTCTATCTTGTAAATAGTTTTGCATTTCTGTCCTTGAGTATAACAGACATTTCCTATGTTTGTAGGTCGGAGTTTACTCTCCGTCTTTGCTCTCATCTTGTACAAGATACTTTAATAAAACCGACTTGTGTCATTTTCCCATAATGCCTGGCTCTCATGGCTAGATTTTAAAATCGTCGGTTGATTTTACATATGACAGTAAAAAAAACCTAACAGTTATAACAGGTTTGGTCCTACAATGTGTGGTGTCGAGCTACACAGTGTAAATACAGCACACCACACACAGAGATGTCCAGTTACCATGAATCATCATGATAACTGGATAATCCTTAAGATGAGTTGAAGGGAAAAATGGGTCAAATGTTTTACCGTGTGAACCAGGCATTAGCAGTGGATAATTTTACTTTTCCTCCACAGAACAAAGAGTAAAAAGACATTTTTTATTTGTATGCAGGGTTGGCTTTTCAAGCAAAAATGTTTGGTTATTTTCCACCAAATCAGATCTAAACCTTTTCTAATGCTTTGTTAGGAGCCGATCTGCCTCTCTCGGGTCTTTTTTGGTTTATGCATTGGCTGGATACACCAAATTACAGTTTTGATTTTCTTTTCTTGAACAAATACGAACTGGAAGAGACTTTGGACTGCCAGAGCTGAGAGTTGGTAAGAGATTGGGTTGATATTGTTGCTTTATTGAGCCTGACAAATGAACTCGTTTCTGTGTATTTAGTGAAGGCCAACAACCAGTCAAAATGTTCAAAACAAATTAAGGCCTGAACACGCAGAACAAGAGCAGAGAAATTAGACATTTTGCCTGAGGTGGAGAGAGCAAAAACAGAGTTATTTAAGAATAAGACATTTTATACTTCAGAAGAGCTGGTGCTGAACTTGTTTTTGTACATTTATCTTCCAATCTTCCAATGTACCATTTGTCATTGTAGTCACCACTAGAACGATGGTTCTCACACACCAGAATAACGTTCTGGCCAAAATATGGATCAAGAACAAGCTGCAGGAACAGAACAATATAATTTTCTGAGACAATACATTTCTCCATTCTCTGTAGAGATTGGGTATAAACCGTGATTTCAGACTTTCTAATTTAAAACCATGTAAAAAACCTTGTTCATGTTCTATACTATTCCTAATTTCTGAAACTATATTTACATTGCTTAAGTTATTGAAAAACAATTACTTCATTAACGCATCTTGAAATTCACCTAATATTCTTACAACAATCTTAATAGGTTTTTTATTTATGTAACTGATTAATGAATGTTGAATAAAGACTATGATAATACCAACTCATTGTATCTGTTCTTTCTTCTCTTGGCTACAATATTGCATGTGTTGAAGTGAATGTAAGTCACTGCTAGAGCTGCGTTGACCTTTCATCGCTATTTAAAGATTATTTCATCTAATATTGTGATTAAATTCTTGGATTTCGTGAGTATTGATCTTGCTGGTATTGTGCAGGTGTTTTTCACAGGCAATCGGTTTTAGTTCAGTGAAACGTTTCTAAAGTTCAGCTATATTACGACAATGATTTGGAGGGACACAGAAATAAATAGTGGGGCTTAAACCCAACAATTATTAAAAGAGACATTTTTACTGATGTAATAACGTGACGATGCAGTGCAGAAATCCCAACATTTTATTTTGCTGTGTTTTTATAGTTCAGATCCAGAACCAGTCCTGGTTTAGTACTGGAATCTTTCAAAAAAAAAAAAAAAAAGCCTAAAAGTGGTGTTTGACGTTTTGTTTGAACATGAAGATTGTTTTCACCTCATGGTGTAGAGCAAAGTCCCGTCATCTTTGATCCGTAACAGTTTATTGGGCATGGTCATGTTGTGTGCCACAGACTTTTTCCCGTTGTGAAAGAAGGTGTCAGGAGTCCAGATCTTACTCGCCATCAGGTTGTTCAAGGGCAAAATGTTCATTGGCCCATGAAACGTCAACCTCTCGTCCCTCCAGCTTTGCCGGAAGAAAACGTCTATAGTGTACTCCTGAGGATGGGGAAAGCAAATTGGTGAAAAAGTGATATTCCTGTTTTTTCTCCCCCTTTCTATTCCTGTGTGAAAACAAAAAACCCTTCCCTGCTAAATATAGTGGAGGAAAGCAGTGCACAAGTCCGCTCATGATTTAAGGATGTCTACAAGCAGCATCTTCACAACTGACTTCATCTGCCACTTTGAAACCTTTCCCTGCTTGACAAAAGATCCATTAAGGTGTGGCCTGCACTCTCCGTCTTATTCCCTGAGTTGGTGTTTTCCCGGCCACAGCAAACCCCCTGACCTAAAACCCAGAGCTGTCAGAACGAACCTCACATGCAAGAGAGGATTCAGGGCAGAAAGCACAGCACAGCACCGTGAAATGCGAGTATGTGTGAGATTCACAACCAAATGTGGGAGTGAGAGATACAGAGTTGTTTTTATCTCGTTTCCTTTTCACGTCACAATCAAAAAGCCTCTAATATTTAGATTTCCGGATGGTGAAACTGTGACTGAATCCTTCTGTAGCTCAGCAGCTCCCAGGAGGATTAGCTGCCATTTACGTCTTTGGTCATGTTAGGCAGGGGCAGATTTAGGAGAATAAGGGCCTGTGAGTTGGAGCCGAATTTTGTCCACTACTGCAGAAAAAATAAATTAATCTTTTACTAATGAAAACTGTAGAACATGAGCAGGAAGGTCTACACATCTCCAGGTACGGATTGATAAATGGTTGGTTTAAAACTTTTGGTTCCATGTTGGTCACAAAATAATGGCAATTTTCAAATATTTGGCAAAGTTTCAATTAATAAAAGTAAAAAATTATTTTAAAAGTGTAACATTATACAAAGACAAGTTTTTTGAGCTTCACATCATGTTATGATATGATTCTCTCATCAAAAACACACTTGTAGTGTCGCTTTGATTCTTCCATGTATGTTTGAGAAATCCTTTAATCTCCATGGGAACCATTTAGCTGCGCAAAACGCCTGGCAGAATATAGGTGCTTTTCCCACCAAAACGCCACACAGAGCAGCCCCCTCCCGCTCAGTTCCTTCAGACTAGCCAGCAGCAATTAGCAAACACCTGGTAAAACTGAGCATCTGCTGAGCTCATTATATTAGCTACTTTTCAGAGCAAAGCTGGTAAAAACGCTAAAAAGGGTCACTAGAGGAGCCATGCTATGACTTACTGAAGGTGGAGTTTCAGAAAGAGCAGGAGCTTATAAAGACATAGACATCCAATTTGTGGCGTTAAGTTACACAGTAAAATTTCTGTTGAGTCCCATTTGATATAATCAGCATTTTTGTAACAACTGAAGATAACATAGTTACTTGTCTATGCCCTAAAATGGCACTATGTGACTGGAAAACACATGATATTGCCCCTTTAATAAAACATAAAACAGTTAAAGGCAAAAGGTTTCAGCTCAGTTTTCTGCTCTGTGTTTAAGTCCTAACTGATTACACTGAAAAGCTCATAACCTCTTTGACAATAAGATTCTTTTTTTTGGCTTTAAGCAATTCCCATGTTACTTCTCTTTTGATTTAATTTCTCACATGACAGGATTGTATGAATCTATGAAGCAGTATGCATGTCTGAAATGTATTGATTGAGTCTACTGTGGTGGTGGAAGGATGATGATTTGGGCTTGTTTTGTCTTCTGCTGTCAGTTACTGAGCAGAACATGAACTCCTCTTTATGCAAAGTGATTCTTGTGACAAATGTGAGACCATCTGCCATGTGACCATCTGCGAGACTCAGACGATGACTCCTCTGAGTTACTCCAGCTAAAGGTGTGTCTAAAACCTACAGTTTCATCACTGCGATCAGTTCTTTTACATGTAGGCTCACTTTGTGCTCATCAGTCAACAACATGGCTTATGTTAGGTTCAAATCACCTCATTTTTGTCCAACCACTTCCATTTCTGGTTCGAACATACTCGCATTTAAAAGGTTTTATTTACATTAAATGCAAAAAGGATGTATGTTTTTTGTAGATTTTTAGCTCTGAGTGTTTTGTTCTTCCAGCAAATGGCCATTTTTGTGTCTGTGTGCTCCAGTTAACGATTAATCAGTTACAAAATTAGTTGACGATTACTTCAATAATCGATTCATCATGATTAATCTGACTAATAGTTCAGCCCTAATTACTAATCAAAGCTTCTAGACACTTGATATATAGCAACTGACTGTTATGCCCAATATGTTTTTTTCTGATGCCAATGAGTGTGAAGGCCCCTGTGGTCTAATTAAAACCTACCTGGAGATGAATTTTTACTCATTAGGGCTTTAGTTGAGCTGCGCAGTGAAATCTTCCTCCAGTGAAATGAAATTATTGAATGTTTTTCTATCAGATGTTTGCCCGTCTGTCCATCTGTTCATGTGCAATATATTTTGAAAAATAGACATCAGGGGTGCAATTAGGCAGACTGAGCACTCCACTTAGACAATTAGTCACAGTACATCACATGTGGGTGGTGATTTTTAGTACTGGGATCTTCGCCCATGCAGCAACAAATCTTTCACACAGTTAGCAGATTTAATACACATTTCATTCCATGCAGGAGATGTTTTGTTTTAGGCCAGGAGATCTATGGTGTCAGAAGAAGAAGAAGAAGAAAAAGGTTTCATCACACTTCCAGTTTCTCTGATTGCTAAATCAACTGATCAATCACCTGGAAAATAGGAGCAGATAAACAGAAATGGGGCTGAAGCAAAGGTGGCCATGTGTTTCAGAATAACAAGCAGGAGGGTGCAGGATAAAGAAAGCAATGACTTGAATACCAACAAGATGCTCAATAATGTATGAGATGAAAATTTAGAGATGAATAGACATCGTGCCGTAGCGTGGCTTCTGTATCATCTGTGAGTGTGTGGTGTGTGTGCGTGTGTGCGTATGCTCAGAAAAAAAACAGAGTGATGTAACAGCAAATGGATAAAAAGGGCCTACATGACTAAAATAAAGCAAACAGAAGCACTTTGCTCCTCCAACAACAGCTGAAGTATCACAGTGAGAATCTGCACTCACCATGTCGGTGTCTGAGACCGGTCCAAAGCTGGTGACAAAGATGTTGGTCTTCACCTCGGTTACCCTGTCTGGATCAGAGAAAAAAGCCCGGTGTCATCTCCCACAGCCTGAAGTGACCCAATTCCAATTTTTTAGCTGGGGCCGTTCACAATGCCAGTAAATGCGACCTGTATGTGTTCTGCAGTGTGAACGGGCAAACGACCTGAAAGTGTCCCGCATGTGCAGTAGAGGGCGCAATAGCGTCAGCATTCTCAGTGTTCTGCCAACTACCATAAAAAGAAGAAGAGCTCAGTGTTTGCGGAAGTAAACATGGAGGCTAACGGTGGAGCTTAGCTTACATATTTGAAGTTGTCCAACCAGAGCAGCATATTAACAGCTTAATCCTCATTATAATCCGTTATGGTTGTTGTTTTTCTTCCCGCTTGTGCATATCAGGACACAGAATAGTGAGATTTGTTGAGAATCAGTGACGTTCAGTTTGGATGAATGAGACCTGGATTTTAGGTCGCATTTTATTATGGGTCACATTCGAAAAAGAATCCGACCTTTGCTGTTCACACTACCATGAAAAGATCGGATACAGGTTGCATTACATCAAAAAATCGGAATTGGGTCACTTCAGGCTGCAGTGTGAATGCATCCAGAGTGAGGCTTCATGTCTCATCCAAAGGTAGGAAATTATAGGACTGGAGTGGAACCACTCTGGACCTAAAGGAGGTGGAAACAATGCCCCATTAGTAGGGACAGTGCTGCTGTGCAGTCTTTATTTCAAACTAATTAGCAAAAATCAGTAAAATTATTCCAGCAAAAACAGTCTGGTTTTGTCTCTTAACTATTTAAAAAAAGATTGCTGCTGCTCTACCCACCTGGTCTACTGGTCAATCTGAAGATTTACTTCTCACAGGAAACAAGCCATAAAAACAATTAGAATTACATTACTTTACTTTTTTGTGAATTTCCTTGAAATGACTCAATGTGAATTAATACAGCAAAGGAATACTGGCAATATCTGGTGTTATTTTGCCATCTTTTTAGTTAATTAAAACTGTAGTGTTATTGCGGTCTGGGAGTTTCTCCTCTGAAGCATTTTATAGCACTATGATTGGTGACTGGGCAACATTATGCAGAACAAGAAACAACTACTAGCCTGTAGCCTCAATTTTTACAAGCAAAATAAAATTAAAAAAGTCAACTCTACATGTGCTCACGGTCAATAAGCTGCATAAGCAACAATAAAAAATAACAAAATTACTCATTAATGCAATTTTTGATTGAAAGGTAGAATTTGTTAGATGTCGATAATTCACTCTCCCAAAGGGCTTTTTAGTTATTTGTTCCAAAAAAAATGCGATTAGCAACAGCAATTAACAATAATTAAGCCTAAGGGTTCAGATTTTACAGCAGAGGATTCTGGGTAAATTGGAATCACAACCTTGAAATACAAGCAAAAGTCCAAAACAAAACAAACAACATTATAATAACAATAAGTCATCAAAAACACAAATTCACCACCAAATGGCAGCTCAGGTGAAACCGTATTGCACAAGAGGAACATAACCAAAAACAAGCATGTCTCCTGAGGGGAAGAACGTGTTTACTGTTTGAAAATATCAAGAGTGCATTTAATGCCTGAGGACTCCAGGATCTGTGAGGATAAGGACAATACCTAAAGTTCATTTATTCAGCCACAACAGTCCCAGACATGTGCTTTTCATGCAGTCTGAATCATTTGGTGCAGATGGGTCCACTGAACCGTGTTTAATTGGTAAGACACAACCTGCATGTGTTAGGGACTGTGCATTCCTCTGTGCAACTATCCAAATGTCAGCTTCAACTCCTGCCAGTTTGGACACAGAAGAAGGAGAGCGTTTGCAAAAACCAAATGTTGCACTGCTTGACTGAATTTCATCAGTTCAAACTCTTTGGCCAAACAAACTGGGAACAAACAAACTGTGCTGGGCTTTAATAGGAGGACATGATTAGTTGGAGATTACAGAAAAATAATTAAAGCTCGTCAGGGAGAAATCTTTGATATGTGATGTACATTAATGTAATGTATTCAGATTTAACAAAGCAGAGCGGCCTTTTTTTTTATCAAGATTTAGCAATGAAAAATAATCTATTAAGAGAAAGACATACTGCCATGATGTAAATGGGATTGGACAATCCAAAGGAGTCACTAGCTGAATCTGAGTTTCCATTGCAAAACGTTTTCAATATTCCACTAATGTCGAGAAAAAAACACAATTTGCAATTTAATAAGAAACACTATCATGCGAGAATCATCATCCTCCTACTACTTCCTGTTGTCTTCTTCGTCTAGTAACATCCTGTTCTTGATCACGTGACTCGTGTAGGGTGAAAAAAAGGGTTTGGAAAAATATACTAATTTCTATAAAGTCAACAAAGAAATAAACAGGTGTGGGGCCCATCCAATCATAACACTGTATTAGTTAATGTTTCTGTGGAGAATGTTGCTGTTTGCACATGTTTTTGTAGAGCTTATCTACATAGCTGAAACATCAGTAGTCTACAGGCTACTTGTTAACAAGCTTAAGGTGCTGTATTGTTATTAGCTAGTCATCTGTTAGCTATCATCACCTGCATCCAACAGCTTTACTCAACTCAGTCGGTTATTTTGGGGTAAAAACTGTGCAAAGTTATTTGCGTTTTGCTGGTTTGCTGCCATGATTCTAACACACACCTGAGCAGCTCTGCATAGCAGCAGGTCTACTTCGCTCCCGAAGTAGACCTGACCTTTCTGCTGTGAAAACCCTAAACCCAGCGCAAGCATCTAAGCGTTCTTCTTCTTTTCTATTATTGCGGATTGCAAGCAACTTTAAGGTGCATACCGCCACCTACTGTACACGAGTGTGTAGCAACATTTCTTTACATCTCTTAAATTATATTTATTAATCTTGTATTTATAAGAAAAATAAATAATGCTTTCCGTAGTCTATAAATATCCATTATGTTTCCTTCATTTCCTAATATTCCTTTAAGACTCCATTCTTGACCTGTCCTTCTAACTATTCTTTTCAAATTCTCCTTTTCAGATTCATATGTTCTACAGTTCATTAATACATGTTCTACATTTTCTTTCTCACCACATTGTTCACATTTATCATTATTTTTCTTCCCTATTAAATATAGGGTGTCATTTAAATAGGTGTGACCTACTCTTAATCTGGTCATAATTATTTCTTCCCTTTTGTTTCTCTCATTAATATTTGTAATTAATACTGACTTTTGCACTTTATATAAATTTCTCCCATTCTTATCTTCATTCCACCTTTTTTTGCCATTCTTCTATTTCTTTGTTTTTAATACATGATGTCCCTTCCCTTTTCTCAAAAGGAATTCTAATCCTTATTGCCATTTCTAATGCCCTTTTTGCTAATTCATCTGCTTTTTCATTTCCTTTAACCCCTTCATGAGCTGGTACCCAGCAAAACCAGATATCAATGCCACTTCTATATAATCTAAATAAACTATGTAGAGTTTCTAATACTAAATCTTTCCTATTATTTCCTTCTCCCTGAATGCTTTCTAATACTGCTCTAGAATCTGAACATATCACCACCCTGTCTGGTCAAACCTCCTCTTCCCACTGTAAGCTTAATATAACTGCCATCATTTCTGCTGTGAAAACAGAGAGGTGATCTGATAATCTTTTGGAGATGTGAATTTCAAACTCTGGTATATTTATTCCTATTCCCACACATCCTTTGAGAGCGTCTCAGCGTTCATGTTGCATTTGAAGGTGACTCGGACAAACAGGTCATGACTTGTTAGCAACGGACTGAATTGTTTTAACTGCTGAAAAAGGTGACAGAGGACACGGATATGAGAAATGCGGAAGTTCCTGTTGTATCAAATTGATATGTTATGATTTATTTTGGACAGATGAAGTCTTTTATTTTAAAGAATGCTTAACAGGATGTAGTTTTGTCTTTTGCCACTTTTGCCTTCTGTTGATTTTGGTTGCTTGGTTACGAACAGCCTTGCTGTTGTTCAGCAAGTGTACTGTTAAAAAAATCTGAACAGAAAATGTTCAGCAAATACATCTGAGCCTCCGTTATAATCGCTCATTAGCCATTTCCCGAATCAGAAGCTATAATCGGAAGTCAACTTCAGCTTCGATCCAGTCAGGAACTCCGCCACAACTAGAGGACCGAATTGACGTTTCCTTCTGTGCATCCCGTTCTATTTAGGATCCTGCTCATGCTATTAATGGTTTTAACCGCAGTGCAAAGCAGCATCCGTATCCGTGTAGAGTAGACCAAACATGAAGTGAAACCTGACCAATTCCTGTTAGCCACTGTAATAGCCTAGCATATTACCGCCACTTCCTGGACATAAAATTATCACGTTTTAACAAGATATTTATCACGTTTTAACAAGATACGTATCACGTTATAACGTGATAGCGCTCGAATATTTTTTTCCTGTGTGATAGCAATGCGCTTCCGTAGAAATGTAAACTGCAAAAAAAAAAAAAAAACACCAGTATTTTGTGAATTATCAGATTTCATTCTATTTTTTTCTACCCCCATCAGCTCCTGCTGAAAATAATCTTTCATTGAAGGAAGTGGAAAACATTTTTTAACTGAACAAAATTAAAAATCACTCCAGGGGGGAAGCTCCTGCCTTCAATAAATATCTGAATATTTCTCGATCTGCACTAGAACTAGGGATTGGGTTTTTAAGTCTCTCTCACGTTACTTGAAATGTGAAAACCGTCTCCAAGCCCGTCTACCTCCCGTGTTCGAGTGAGCACGCGCAGGCAGCTGCGTTTGGCCTCTTTTCCTGGCCTTTCAAACCAAAGTTCGGTGGAGTGTTAACACGTTTTCCCCACAGATGCCACAGACGGATCTAATGTGTTTACCGCGTGGAAAACTGCATCTGATGTCAAGTTGTGTTCCTTTCCTAAATTCGCTTTGTAAAAGCTGCTTCCCCGGTGTCGTGCCTTTGTACGTTAATGCGTGCAGTACAGCGGTACATGCATAGTGTTGCAGGATTTGGTTCCCGGTGGGATTTAATGAGGTAAGGGGTAAAAAAGAAAAACATCTGATTTACGTTTTCATGCTTTTAGACGATGTGTCGGATTCCAGATTAGCGCTTCATCAGAGCTGCAGTTGCAACCAGATGTTTACACCTCTTGTGTAAAAAGACACAACCTTATTTCCTCGACTGTTTGAGATCAAACCAGGCTAAACTTCCTGTTTGATAAATGACAGGATAGTTTTCTGATTTCTTATTTTTCCAGGTTTGCTAACACTGCTGTGGCTTTATACAATGATGTCGTCTCTTATAAAGCTTCTGATAAATTCACAACATTTCATCACACACTGCATACCTCATGTGGGAAAAATCTAAAGAAATCAATGAAGGTACCGTACAGAGAAACCAGATCCAGTTAATCCTCAGATACAATTTAAAGACGTCTGAATCTCCCAGACTAATTGGTTAAAATATTTATATGAAAATATAAACACTCAGGATGTCCGGCCATCACCCTGCTCTGACTCTGTCCCAGAGATGAGCATGTTTTTGGTGAGAAATGTCCAAATCCAGTCTGGTAGACTAGAACCAAAGTTCAAAGTTTGTACATTTGATGATAACAGAAGAAAACATGAGTGCTTGGGCATCATGTTTTCACCGGCATCATGAGTAAAGATCTTTACATAGAAATACTGAAGTGAATGTTTCAGTAGCCATCAGGAAGTCCTGATTTCAAAGGTGTGTGAGCAAAGTGACCTACAACCCTGATTTCTTTACCCGCTCTATAAGGTGGAATGGGCCGAAATGACAACTATTTACTGTGAGAAGCTTAACGGATACATCTGATCTAAAACCTAAGTCTAAAATTCAGTTTAATGCTAAGGATATGTATGCAGAATTCTGAAATTGACTAAATTTTTTACAATTTTTTCTTGTAATATGGCTTTCAGCACTTAGGATTAATTTTAGTGATAAATTCAACAGAAAAAAATAATAGAAATTTCTTAATGTTGATTTTCAGATCCCTAGATTGTGCAATGTTGATTCATGAGATTCCTCAAATGCATGTTTTGTTTTTTTAAGAAATGATTTATAATAAAAGTGAAAAATGTATAAATAGAATGTCACCACAGTGTTCAAACACAAAAATTTTAGCTTTTCTTGTTGAGGAGCTAATGTGGCAGCAGCCAGCTAAACAGGCTGAGCTAAAGGAGGTCTCTCTCCCATATGGCAGCTCCTGGGATGGACTGATGGCCCCAGGAACTGGAAATTCAAAACGCACCAAATCCTGAGGGAGGGGGAAAACGAGATGCCAAGCATGCAGAACGTGGAAATTCCAACTTTCAAGTGTATTGTGCTTAATATATTACAATATAGCAGAAGTCTACTGCAGCCTGAAGTGACCCAGTTCCAATTTTTGTTTTTACGTAATGTGACCTGTATCCGGTCTTTTCATGACAGTCTGAACAGCACAGATTCTTTTCGAATGCGATCCAGGCCACTTGCGTATACGATACGTAGCCGATTCAAATCTGATCTAACGTCCAGGTCGCAAAAAGAACCAAAAAAACATCCAGTGATCATCTGACCTGAATGTCACTGATACTCAACAAATCTCACTATTCTGCGTCCTGATACGCACAAGCGGGAAGAAAAACAAAAACCATGACGGACTATAATGAGGATTAAGTTGTTAATATGCTGCTCCGGTTGGACAACAACTTCAAATATGAGCTATGCTCCACCGTTAGCATCCATATTTACTTCCGCAAACACTGAGCTCTTCTTTTTATGGTGGTTAGTAAAACACTGAGACCGCTGACGCTATTGCGCCCTCTACTGCGCATGCGGGACACTTTCAGGTTGCTTGCTTTTATTTTTAAGTGTGAACGGCCATGGCAAAAAAATCTAATTTGACAAAACAATAAATAAAATCGGAATTGGGTCACTTCAGGCTGCAGGGTGAACGCAGCCTTGGAAGTGGAGAAACCTAAACATTAAAGGCGTTACCTTGGACAAGTCTGTTTGAATTTTTTCACAACCACAAATTTAAATGGATTTAATTGGTATTTTATGCTACAGACCAACACAAAGGAAAAAGATAAATTGTTTAAGTAAAAATCTAAAAAGGGGTGACGTGTGATTATATTCTGCTAGAGGGAGTAGTTTGTAGAGCCCAGTCTTTCAGATTAGTTTGGATGTAGATTCTCAACTGGATCAGGATCTGTAATTTGAGCCATTGAGCATAAATATACTTATAAACCATTTAGACCATTTAGATAGTTAGATGTTTAGGATTAATGTCCTGCTATAAGGTGAACCTAAACCATCGCAAATGTTCATCATCAATCAGTTTTAATAAATGGCTTTCTTTTTCTTCAAATTAAACTAAATGAAATCCAAGTTAAAGCTAATAAAGAATGATTAAAACTAAAATGTTTTACAACAAATGAAAACTAGACAATTATTATGTTAAAACATGCTGTTAAAATGATTGCCAGTTGCTCCGTCTCTGTTAAAGAAAAGCATCTCCACAGCATAATGCTGCCACCCCTGTGTTTCACAGGAGGCAGTAATGTTAGGCATCGACAACATTTATGTTTATATTTTGCATAAAATCCCAATAAAATAAAGTGAAATTTGTGCTTGACAAAATGTGGAAAAGATCAAAACTGCCTAAAATAATCTATGGAATATTATACTTTAGTATCAATATTGAAATGATTTTTTAATGCACACACTACAAGAGTTTGTCTATTTCAAAACACATCATACATCATGACCCATAAACTGACTTGTGTAATAAAAAACATTAATCTGAAAGAAACTTCAGAAAAACTGTGAACCTGCTGAAACACTGAGTTCATTTAAATGAAGGTTAAAAACCCAGCTGTTTAGATTTGCTTTTGAACCATAAGACATGAAACACTGACCAACATATTTCATGTGTATAGATGATTTGACTGTATGACGTTTTATGACTTTTTAAAAAGGTTTTTATGTAAAGCACACTGAAATGCCTTGTTGCTGAAAATAAACTTGATTGTTTTATCATATATTTATCTGGCTATAAAGAAATGATTTATCCATTCATGGGTTTTGATGCGTCCACTTCTCCAGGAAGTGGACGGGGCTGTTGTATAATCTGAGCGCTGCGGACGCAAAGTGTGTTTATTGGTGTATTCTTGAGGGGACTGCTGCCAAAGCTTGTTGGTGCTATGAAGGCTGACATTAAATGAAGTGTTCTCGCTGCGAACAAGCTCTCAGCCGCTAAAAACGGGAGACGTGTGCGGTTGTGTAAGAACAATAGTAGCGTCGGTCGGATAGCAGAGCCTGCCGGCTCCGTCTGCACACACACACTGCGTCTCCTCACCTCCCAGTCCTGGCCGGAGACGGTTGTCGTATCCATCCAGCAGTCTGTCCAGGATGAGCGTGAACATGGTGATGTTCTCCGACCCGGCGTTCACCGATCTAGGCAGCGGACATATAACAGGACAGTGAGACAACAACCATTTCAAAACTTATTTTAGACTCAAGTCTGCTCTGGGTTTTCTCCTGGCTGTCTGGTAGCGACTCCCCGCGCATGCCGACGCAAGACGCACAAATAGACGTTGTTTCCCCATCATCATCATGGCTGACCCAGTTCAAGACGTTCAAGAGCCAGAAACACAGCCGGGTATGCAAATGCAATCAGGGCAGAGATTCGTGGTAAATGACTTCAGTTTGGGTCCCACATTAAATCTTAGCTTAATCACCGGCGCAGACAGCTCTGCTGGAGCAGCCTCGGGTTATTGGTTATTGTGAAAGTATGCAATATTAATAACTGTTTACATCTGGGCTTTTGATCTACACAACTTTAATAAACCGAGTTTCGTCTGAGCTGGAATTATTTCCTCCACTACAGCTTGGAAATGTTTATTTCTTTGTCTTAAAATTAAAGTTATGTTGCCTTTTTCTCTTTTTTATGTGTCTGTGTTTCTATAGGCCTATTTTGTAATCACATTTAAATAAGAAAAACGAACCTATTCATGAAGAAAGAAACGATATCTAGTTTGTTCTTTAACAGAGTCGCATCACCATGGTCATAAAAAATACAGCAGTGTATATACATGATATAAAACCTCATATTCTAAGTGTCAAAACATTTTTGTTTACCTTATATCATTAGGATTTGAGTTAGGCAATAAAACAATAGTGATATACCTGGAAATAGGTTTTCCTTGATTGATATATGAGAAAGGGTCGATATGGAGCTTCAACACAGACGTGTGCAACGTGACGTCACATGCATAAAAACTGCCTGGTCGTTGGGTCAAAGGTTGGGTACAATATATTAAGGAGCACATCCTTAGAATAGCTTACTGAATAATTCAGAAAGCTGCCACAATAAAATAGGCCGTTAGCGACTTCAATACTTATTGACAACAGCTGGAAATATGGTTAAAGCAGCAGCAGCAACATATTGTCACCATCGTTTTAACTGAAGTGGTTCACTCTGAGAAGTAGTTATTTAGTACAATATGAAACCTGCCACAATCAGTGTCACCACTAGTAATTCACATTAAATAAATGTAACTAGATCGTTTTATCTTGAAAACAGGACAGTAGGACATGCAGTGGAAGAAAGGCTATGTGTTGATCTTCATAATCCGTGAAACAAACATTGGCTGAAACACAGAGTCCCTTTAGATCAAGGCTACAACCCACCTGATTAGAGCTGCCTTTGATTCATAATAACTGGAACATATTCAGTGCTTATCTGTATAATGATTTTGAGGTGGCATTTGACAAAATCCAATGTTTATTGCTCGTTTCATAATTAGTCACTAATTCGAACTGCCTTGCTGTTGAAATGTTACTATGCAAATAAACTTGCATAGCAATACAGACTTTTTAAAAAAAGTCTGCATTTTGTCCAATCCTGTATTGGAAATATACTTTGATATATTGTTGAAAGAAAACCCTCAGATGAATGGATAGTGAGAAGGCTTTTTAGGGAAGAGGTCATTCGACTGGACCAAAGGGTTCAACTGGATTTATTTTTATTTTTATGAAAAAAACACAACTAGGACGGTTGAGCTGAGAACTGCTCATGCCAGCAATGTAGGAAAGCCCAGCTGCGTTTTATTTAATTTCCCTCGTGCCCTTTAGTTTACAGTTTACGGCCATGGCTGAAACTGCCCTCATTATCGGTGGTCACAGAAGGGAAAGGGTGGGGGGTCCAATGATAGCCAGAGCCAACCTGGACAGATAAACAAAGAGCTCCACATACAACGTGTCTGTGTGTGTGTGTGTGTGTGTGTGTGTGTGTGTGTGTGTGTGTGTGTGTGTGTGTGTGTGTGTGTGTGTGTGTGCGTCGAGGCGTCTCCCATTGCTAAAAATCCCTCACCTGCTTTCCCAGAGAGCCGTGAGCAGCAGCAGGCAGAAGACGAGTGAAGACGTTCCCTCCTTGCTCCACATCGCTGCTTCTCCGCCGACAGCCGCTGGGAAGAGCGGGAGCTCCGGGTTACTGAGACCCACAACAATGTAAAGACGAAGCCCTAGTATTTGTGGGGGAATCCCTCTTAGGTGGGCATCGCATAAATATATAAATAAACAGAAACAGTGGGGGAGAGAAAAAAAGCGAGGCAAGAGACGGTATCTGACTGTAATTAGTATTCAGTGGCACGTCCCACGCGCTCACTCAGCCAGTTAGCATAAATCCAACATCACATCGCGTCACTCATTACACCGCGTCCCTAATTAGGTCGATAAAAACCCATTACACATATACGGGAATGAAACCGGAGAAAAACGAGAGACATGGGTGATGTTTGGAGCGTCTCTCCCACGCTTCTTTGCGTTTCCATCGGTGAAAAATGTAAATAATTCAATTGAACGCGTCTAAATGGGGGGAAAACATGCATAAAGAGGAAGGGAAGGAGCAGGGGGGGGGGGGTGGGAGCGCAGACTCACCTCAAGTGGAAGAAGTACCTGCTGCCGCTGGAAACGTCAAAAGATGCGCAGAAAAGTTAACAGGAATTCACCGCTGCTGTCCTCCGTTCGCTCGAGACTTGTCACAGGAACGCAGCTGGCAGCATTGATAATTCATAGTCCAAGGCAACAAGAGGAATGGTCCTCAGATGATGCTCTGCGTCTCATATTCTACCGAAATTAACCGGGAAAATATAGGCTTTCGATTAATAAATAATATTAAATAAAAAAAATTTAAAACAGCCTATTAATGGAGAGCAATTAAGAGGAAAAGAAGGGAGGACGAGCAGGTGCTGGAGCGGGTCCTGGCTTTAAGCTGCCCTGTTCAGCTCGGTTCGGTTCGGTTCGGCTCGGCTCGCTCAGCCGCGATGCGAATCGTGATAGGAGAAGAAGCGCATCTCGGTCTCCCCTCATCGCCTCGGAACAACTACAAAGGAGACAACCTGGGTCCTAAAGGCAGCCCGATGAAGGCAATACAGAGGAATGTTGCGTGTCTGAACGCACATGTGAGGCCCAACACAGAGGCATGATGGCTGAGCACTAGAAGGGAACTACACACGATTAGTCAGTGTGTTTGTGTTGCGTGGGTTGTCAATTGAAACAAAAATCTAAAAAGTGTGGCCTGCACGTGTATCTAGCTCACGGTGGCACCCCGAGAAAATGAATGTATAAGTTATTATAATTTTACCATATGGTGCCTCCACCACCATATGGTGGTGGCAGCATTGTGCTGTGGTCTCGCTCTTTTTGAGCAAGAGAACAGAAGTCAGAGAGAAACTGTGCTCTCAGTTCAACTTGTCTGAGTCTGAATTGTTTTGCAAATAAAAAAATTGGACAAACTTTTCAGATTCTTGACAGCCAAAACTACAAAACTCGCAGTTTTTATGGCGCTAAATTGGGGCCATACCATTTCAAAATGAGAATGTAGTTTGGAGTATTTATTTTCCAGTTTCAAAATGTTTTTTTTACAGTGACTACAATAAATAAACAGCTGTATATTGCTCATGAACTGAAAAGCTGTGTTTTTGTTACAAATGTGCGTAAAACTTAGTCAACATTCTGCTAATGTTGGAAGAACACAATTTCGCAGTTGTGGTGTTTCCATTATAAGAAACACAATTAAAATCACCCATGTTTATTCACACAATAAGTCAAAGTCATCCACTTCCTTCTTCATTGTGGTTTCTGCCAGTAGTAACATCCTGTGACTCATGATGGAAACAAAATGCTTTCACTGCAGTTATGCGGAATAATCCTATGGCCAAAAAAATCCCCTCATCCTATAAAGTCAAAACTTTTTAGCCAAAAATTCGTTTTTTCGAATGTTTCTATTAAGCAAATTTATTTTCAAAATGTCAAATTCCGCAATTATACGGTGAATGGAAATGCAGCTACTGACATTCAAAACTAAAACACTCAAATATAATAATATTGCCAAGAACATATTGATTCAATTGATGGTTTTATTAAAGCTCCAAATGTATAGTTTTTTTTTTTTTAAAGTACCAGTGTTTTAGCGTCTGTGTGTGTGTGTGTGTGTGTGTGTGTGTGTGTGTGTGTGTGTGTGTGGGTGTGTGTGTGTGTGAGTGTGTGTGTGTGTGTGTGTGTGTGTGTGTGTGTGTGTGTGTGTGTGTGTGTGTGTGTGTGTGTGTGTGTGTGTGT
>CAEGAF010059902.1:0-25062 GCA_903067075.1 Micropoecilia bifurca
TATCCATAAACTTACTCGTTTTATCTAATTTCAAGAGTACAATGATATCTGCACGAAAAACTAGAGCAGAAATACAATGGCTGCAAAAGTCTCCACTGTTCCCAGGTTTCAAATCTAGCCTTTTGAATATGAGCTATAACTTGAATGGAACAAAAAATATCAAGATGATTGTTTAAACACAGCCTTCACAAAGATGAAAACAATTACCAAGAACATAAAACACAACATGATTTATTTTTCTAAAAAAGGAATTTCAGATTGAGTATTTTTGAAAAACATTTCTCAGAAAGGAGACAAATTTAGAAAATCCATTTCACGCCAAAGGAATTAACTAAAATATTTTTTGTTTGAGAAAATAACATTTCAAAACACACTGGAACACTTTCAGAAATGTTACCTTTTGTGTCAGTTTTATATAAAAAAAATCAAACAAAAATAACAGATTTGGAGCAGAACAAAAAAAAGAAGGGAAATCTTTTGTTAGAGGTGGGCTAACCTAGCCTATTGGCTAACCTGCTGAAGTTAGTCAATACACTAGGTTAGCTCACCTCTTGTGGACATTAGTTACCAAACAATTAGGAGGAATAAATAAATTCTGTGGAGTTCTGACTTCTTACTTCTAGAACCATATTACTTTTCCTTTCTTCTTTCCTCTCCATCATGAAATATTTTGTGCGGGCGAAAAAAAAAAAGAGTCCCCTGTTAATCTCTGAGCCATATGGGTCGACTGATAGATGCTGCGATGCTAAGTAGCTCGCTCAAACCATGTTGGCACGAAATAATTATAATTTATGAAGCCAGACCTTCCGATTCATCACGGACCAGGCCTACTCAGGCAGCCACAACACATCATTATGAAGTATCGCCTTTCCCTCTCATTGGCCTCCTAATCCAATAGAGCAGCAGTGTTAGCCAAACCTTCCCTACACATGCTATTGTCTTTGGTAATGGTTCTTGATCTGCCCACTGCTGCCTTTGGAATGTACTGATTAAAAACTATTGCAAAATAAACATGATTCTGAAGACAGAAAAAAATATTACAGGCGAATGAGATTCACCATTTTTTAAGAGGAGTGACTGCTTTTGATGTGAGGTGATGTTGCCCAGGGAAGCATTGGATGACAACAAGCACCTAGGAAAATAAAATGAAACTTTTCTGCCAGTTGTTTACTAAATGTGTTTTCTGTTCCTTCTTGTTATTTCCAGTTGATAATGACTTGTGTACAGCATTTAAACAGTGAGAAAGATGACCTGAAACTCGATATATGTTGGGATTGGCTTAACCAGCTGCTGCAAGCATTGCTGGCCCAAACCTAACACTTGATCAGGTAGCTGCCTTTTCCATTAACCATAAAATTGTGCGAACTGAGGTTATAAACATAATTTTGCTAAACACAAACACGGTAATTTTGAAAAATCTCACATTTTCTATTAAGATTTGCTCGAGATTGAGGTCTTTTTAAGGCGTATTGAAATGTTTCTTCCTCATCAAACGAATCACGAGTTAACAGGAAATAGTTGGAGGTTGATGGCTTGTTTTTGTTTATGTGGACAATACGTGGTTGATAAAAAGTTGTCATTTGAATGTGTTGAATCTGGAACTCTTGTTCAAAATCACCGTCTACAATTTCCCCAAAGGGCAGCTCCCAAATGTCACCTTGTCGTTCCAACGACAGAATAAGAAGCCGACGTTTCCTCTAGTGGCTGACAGATGATGATTGCTAGCGCCATGGCTGAATTATGGCTGTATCTCATGTAACTGTTTATATCAGTTGCTGCCATGATTTTTTTAATGTCTTATCACATGAACAATCTTATTTGTGGTGTGTGTGGTTTTAATTTTATGGAAACACCACAATTGCAAAACTGTTTTTTCAACCTTAGCAGAATATTGACAAAGATTTGCACACATTGTAATGGTAACACAGCTAATGAGCTGTGCTAGTAGCCATCTAGCCACTTCACTAAAGTCTGAGGTTTTTAGGTTTTTTGTATCCTGAATTTCAGATTAATATTAACAAAGAATTAGTTCCTATTGATCCTTTGCAACTACGTCACTTAATCACGCTGAGATGCCATGACAAACGTGGGAGATGGGAGGACTGAACTCCCATCTTGGGAGACTGCAATTGTTCCCAAGTTGTTCTTGCCAACAAGCAAGTCAAGATAATTTGTCTGTGGAAGTATCAGACCTAGTCAGGGCTTATGGACAGCAGCATTGCCAAAAGTTGGAATTAGCTAGCTTAAAAAATGACTGCTAAGTTCTCCCTAGGGTGTTTGTTGATTTGATTAAATCATAAGAGTTAGGTTTAATTGGTATTTCCTCTTACACCTTTTGTCCACGTTTGTCCTAAATGCAATATTATGCTAACAACGTTTTGTTTCTTGCCAAGCTTTATAGAAGCTAATGTGTGCATAGTTTGTTCTGACGTCTATCACGGCGGAGTTGGCGGCTTTCTGAAGAGCGTGACATAACATGTAAATGCTTCTTTACTTGAACAAAACAATGAATCTGAAAAATACTCTGCTTGGACACAATGATTTAAATGGAAACCATATATTTAAAAGTCACTCAATTAGATGAACCATAATCTAGCTACAACTTTTTCCATTTTAACAAAGTGTAACAACTGGCTGTCTACCTCATTACAAGGAGAAACTCTAATTTCAGCACCAACAAAGAATGGGACCTTAATTTTTTCCCCCCCCTCATCTTTGTTTTTCTCAGCATTTACTCAACAATTATCCCTGAAATTACAGCATGTTAAGTGAGCTTTAATCATTTCATGAAACATTTAAAGAGCCGACAGTTTGATAGCGAACATCTGCGACAGAGCTCATAAAAAACAGTCTGCTTGGAGATTTGTGTAGGAGGAAGAGGGAAAAAAAGAACATTGTTTTGTAATCGATAAGGTTTTTTGTGCTCCACAAAAATGCAAGAACTCTTGGAAACTTCACAAAGAAAGTCAGAACAGGGCCGCCAGCAGAGAAAAAATCCTTTATGATTTAAACCAGTCATTCTGCTTTCCTTCTTCATGGTTTATGGAACTGCACTGCGATCTGGATAAACTTTAAAGGGGCAGTATTACATGAAATTGACTTGTTTGAATTTTACATCATGTTGAAATGTTATTCCCTCATCAAAAACATACCTGGAATGTTGCTTTGTTTTCCTCCTCAGAGCTGAAGTTTCAAAGCTTCCACCTCACAGAACCTCAACTCCATGACTCCCCAACTCAGCTCCTTCAGACTAGCCAGAAGCAATTAGCAAACACCTGCATAGCTTGCTACATGAGCTACTTCTCATTAATAGTCTGGTAAAAATTGAGTCATGTTGTCTTTGGGGAAAACACTGTAAAAACACAACATAATGTAATAAAATGAAACAAAAACAAAAGAATGTACATGAATTACAAAAAACACTGTTGATCTCTTCACCTTGATTTGATTTGAAGATTTTCCACCGTGTTCCTCTCCACTGATGTTTAAGGACTACTTTTAAACTCCATTTACAATTTCACTTAATATTCACCAAAAAAAAAACAAAAAACATTTAAACACGATCTGCATCAGACTCCTTTGTGACCCCCAAAGCAGTTGCGACTCATTTTTGGAATCTGGATCGGCCGAATATAGAGGGACAAGCAGCAGACTTGTCAGCACGTCGCATTCAGGAGTGACGGCGGGATGCCGCCGAGTGTCACGCTTGAATAGTGCAGGTGCTCCGAAGTGTTGGAGGACACGGCCTGCACTCGCATGGCGCTCCAGCCGACTTCAGAGCAGGTGCCCAGACAGAAATAACACCACTTGGCAGGAGATGGATGTCATGTACCAACCTGCTAACCTCTTAACCCAGTGGAGGCTGCTGCCTGGGAAGTGAGCGGACTGATTCACGACTCCACCTGTTTCTGATCTCCGCTTTCAGTCGCCTGCACAAATTATAGCTAAATTATGTGAAGCCGAGATATAATATTAGTGGAGCGTTCTTCAAGATTCTCTTCAATTTTCTTTGTTGCGGGTCAGTACTTATCTTCCTAATTCTATTTTTAAGAAAAACAAGAAAATTGGATGAAAACTTAGAACCTGCTTATTACATTAATTACTGCAGATTTCAATTAACACGATATGACAAAGAAATCCAGCTAAACACTAAAAAATTACTGGGATTATCTCTTGTGACCAAACCAAAATACACAAGCTGATAGATATTTATAGAACAGATTCAGCTAAGTTGTCAAAAATATTTTACGTTTTTGATTTAATCTAAAGTGGAAAAAAAAATGTTCTCAAAGATTTCTTTCCAACAGGCCAATTTTCATCCATCTCAGACAGTACAGAGCTTCACAAAAACACGCCAATATTAAGCCCCTCCCATTTTGTTGGCAAAGACGTTCTTGAACAATTATGGCGAAGAATCAAAACGGTAAGCTGCTGTTAAAAATGAATAATTACAAGTAACTCTTGAGCAGATAAGGTAAAATGCATAACCGTGGTTTGGGAATATGTTTAGCAATCACAATGATTAGCTAAAAAAGCTAAAGGATAGTGAGGACTGATGCTGTGTTTAAAGAAGGTAAACATGTTAGTAAAGCTTCTGTATTTGTAATAGCGATGAAGTAAACATGCCAGATGGTTTAAGCTAGCAGCTTTCGGGAATTAAATGAAAAATTAAACTGTGGGAGAATAAAACATATGCAGCTAACACTGCGATGTGTCATCCACAAAAGGTTTGGTTTTCCTTTCTTTTCTTTAGTCAGCTTACTTGTTTGCTTTGTTGGAATATGCTAAAACCTGGTGCTACTGAGTTTTGTAGGTTTTCACATTGACAAAAATGGCTACTTGAACACTGATGTCTACCAACTTACTTTGCTGAGAAGAATTAATTTTCTATCATGTTTTCCTTGTTTATAGCCACAGATATTCAGCTTATGTATCTGTGTGACAGGAGTTTTTCATTAAAATTTTGCTGTCCAATCGACAACTGGGTTTGCTAATTAGCACATGGTTAGCAAACCTATTCAAAACAACGGCTGCTCTGTTTCTTGACATGTATCGTTATTAATGTGCTGTCCTTGATTAAATAAATTTGAATTGGATTGAACTGTCTAAATCTCATTGACTATAAGTCTCATTATCTCAACATTTAGCTGTGTGAAATGTGTGGTATACATGAAATGTGGGCATAGAAATTACGACCAGACACATCAATATAATGAAAAAAACAACAAAAAATCCCTGGGTCAAGGCCATTAGAGCATGTCCAATTCCAGGCCCTCTCTACCTACTTTCACATTGAAATTAGTTTTTTTTTTTTTCATGTGGGGGGGAGTAAGGGGGGTTGCTGGGTTCTGGGTCTGGGAGGGACGGGTTGGCTGTCACAGACTCAGTTTGCAAAAAGGGCAAATGCATCAGTTTGATTGAAGAGCTGTTAAAGACGGTGAAGGCTTCAGCATTCAGCCTGCGCGCCTCTCTTTCATGCATCGGTTCCTCCTCTATCGCCATTTTTAGCCCTGATTGCGTGTTTCCCCAGAACAAAAACAGGGAGATGAACCTCACACATCCCGTAATCGAACCCCGCCCTCTATTTTTACTCGAACGTTGACGTGTTTGAGGTTCATCTTCTTGAAGGACGTAGGGTCAACATAGGTGAACCGAGAACTGCTTCACCCATCCTGCTTGAAACGGGGCCTCTTCTTTTAGTGTGGGTACAAGTGTGTGTGTGTGTGTGTGTGTGTGTGGTGGGTTGGGGGAGAGAGGAGGCATATTTCCATGTTAGGGAGCATCTGTCCCAATGGAGCGTTTATGGAGGTTGCACAGATGTTCCGGGGGTTCCTGAGATTCTTTATGATTTACGCCTCTCCCTTTGCTTAACCCACCTTCTTTTTAAAAGCTATTTATTGTACTTTACCATAGCAACGGTGCACAGAAGTGTTTCAAAGGGAATGCAGTATTTACTGAGCTTCTCTTGACCAGTAAAACCTCTGTTTAAAGGGGAAGTACTATGTGTTTTCCAGGCATGTAGGGTCATTTTATAGCACAATCAAGTAACTTCAGTTGGTATGAAATGCTATATATATATATATATATATATATATATATATAATGTAACTTAAATATGTGATTTCCTAATTTAGTGCCTTGAAATTGGGCCTCTGTCTCTTTAAAAACTCCTGCTCTTTCTGAAACTCTGCCTCCAAGAAGTCATCACAGCATCACTCCTCTATTAACCTTTTAGCAACATTTGTACCAGCATTGCACTGAGAAGTAATTCACATAATGAGCTCAATAGATGTGCAGTTCCACCAGATGTTTGCTAATTGCTGCCAACTAGTCTGAAAGAGCTGAGTGGGGGAGTCGTGAAGTTTGGAAACTACAGCTCTGAGGAGGAACTTCATCCTTGAAAGCTGGGCTAGGTCCACCCAGGTGTTTTGCACACCTGAATGGTTGCCATGGGAAATTAAAAAATTCCTTAAACATGCATGAAAGAATCAAGCCAACGCTTTAGGTGTGTTTTTGTTGAGTGAATAGCATTATAACATGTTGTAAATCTAAAAAAGTCAATTTCACAAGATACTGCCCCTTTAAACAGTGGTTGCCGGTGACAAATGACGGCGCTTACGTTTGAGAAATACGTGTTTAGTGCAGTTACAAGGTTTATTGTATCCCTCCCCGTGTTCCCAAAGCTTATCTCATCTGTTGGAGGCTAATAGAAATTAGTTACCTTGTGGGACCCTTCATGGTTCATTACTGGTAGACCTAATAACAAATGATGGCCTTTCAAAAAGGAACAACTCACAATCCAGATGCAACGCTGCTCCCTCTTTTCCTCCATGAGTGCTCCATTATTATTTCCCGTTTGCCATCCCCTCCCATCTACTTCTATGTATTTTTCCAGGGTCGCAATAATGGGGATTCGTTGTTATGGTGGCAGCGGTTTGCTCACCCCTCATCTTCATCATCAGACGTTTGATGAGAACCAACTAATAGGACAGATGTTTAGAGGGAAAAATCAATAGAGCTTAGTTATTAGGAGGTAGAAGGATAAAAAGACTCTCGATGCTTGAAATAGCATAAGTGCAGGTAACTAGGCAACTCTTGTGCTTTTATTAGTGTTATTAGTTGCTTGGAGCCGGAGCATTTTTTGTAAAGGAAATATGTTGTTTTTGTTGGACTTTGTCTTTTAGTTTTTCACAACAATCGTGTAACATGTGAAGCGACATGTGCTTTTGCTAAATTTCTACAAAGAGTAGCAGTGAAAAGACACTGTTAATTGTTTATTGTCTGCGACCGTTAAGAGCTGAAAAAACTATTTATGCTTTTAAATGCAGGGTATAAAGATGGAACTATTTTTTCCTCTAAAAAACATATTTACACTGATGTGAATTTATGTTTTGGATATAAATTTGGAAAAAGCAGCATTGCTGTCTCATCATGTAAAACCTCAAAACTGTTTAATTTCCATCAATACAATGTAATTACATGTGCCAATGCTTTGTTTCTATTCTATTTTTTGCTATGGTAGATCATATGATGGATTGCTTTCTTTTTACAAAGCAGATTTTATTCAGCAAATATCATTAACGTGTTTGTGTGAAATAGCTGCAGTGATAAATTAGTTTTTCTTAAGTGCATGTTATTCAAATGAGCGTAATATAATCTAAACAATCAGCAGTCTGCACATTATTCATCATAATGAACAGAATATATTTTTTATTATCATCCATACATCTTAATAAATTGAAAAATCATTATGGTATTTGCATATAATTGTGGTTATTTGTTAATACGTTTCTAACACACTGCTGAAGAGGCTTATAACATCAGCTATGGCTGAGTAAGGATATTCACACCTCTGATCCTAAAAGTTGATTTGATTACATTTGGTGGAAACGTTGATTTACAGACATTGGGGAGTACAAAAAAAGTTTAATTAAAGTCCTTTCATATGAAAAACGTTTTAAACTTTTAAAACTTTTTTTGAACTCCCCAATGTCTGTAAATCAAACCATTAAACACACGCAAGAAAGTAAACCATCTAGCAGACAGTGACTACCACTGGTATTAACTGTCCAGTTGTCAACATAACGCGCTAAATCTTAAATGTGTCATATATAAAAGAAAAAGTTATTTGCTTCTAACTGTTAATGCTACCACAACTAGGTTGCAAGGCATCACATTTCACAGGTCAGTGAAAAGTTTTAATTTAAATTTAAAAAATACCGAGGACGGAAGTAGGTCAGTTAAGCTAGCATGACTTTGACCATCTGACAAGTAGATGTGCAGCAGAATTCCATATCCAAATTTCTGACAGATCATCAGTAGAGAAGGTTTTATAATTAGCTAATCTACCACTGCTGTATTCAGACAATCACTTATTAATAATCACAAAATATAAAACTGTAACGGACTGAATGTTCTTCGTGTATGAAGTGTTTGCATGTTTTTTGGTGTTGAATTCTGAAACAGACTTGTGTTTTACTTATTTAGCTGCTGTTAAATAGGGTATGTATCAGATGCTAACTTCAGAATCATGTTTTCCATCTGAAACAACTTCCATGAGTCTACCAGATAGTTGGTGGTCGGACAGCATTTCCTTCGTAAATAGGCCAAGGGGAACATCTGCCAGGTCGAAAATAAATTACTAATTGTCTCGAAAAAGCTCGTTAACATCTACTTATTCAGGTCGGCTATTTTTATTTTGCATCCTGTCAGAGCAGTTAAAAATATATTGTTTTAACTGATAATTCATCTGAATTAGTAAAGTGTGAACAAAGCATGAATTTTAATTAAACCATTTACATTTACTGGAGTAACTTTTTGAGATACATGTATTTTAGTAGCTCTACCATGCTGTTCTTTTTCATTTTATTTCTGATATTTTTAGACGTTGTTTCAATATTTCCATGTCGTTCTTTTGTCATGAAATATTTCCTAGAAATAAAGTAAAGTTGCATGAAATCACTTCATTTAATAATGGTAGCAATATGAAAACAAAAGGTTTCATAAACACAAAGCAGTCTATCAGCTGCAGTTAATGTTTTACTGGCAGGGCACAGTAAAATGTCAAAAAACATTTGACCTGGAGAAAATATTTACCATTTACTAATTCACATGGAGGCTTTACACATGTTTATTTGCACACATTTAAGAATAACAAACAATACCTGTTGTTAAACTCGAGCTGACATTTTTATGGTAAAAGCAGCACATTAACATACATTGACTGGTGAATTAATTTGAAATGGACGAAACTTTTAAGTCCATATCTTTTATGATTGATCAGCCAGTTGGCCTGACTGAACCACTCGCCACACAAACTCCATGGCAACAGACCTGCCTGCTTTTCATTTTATTCAGATCTTTTGAATATCACAGCGCGATTTCTGACTCTTTATTTCTCCGAAAAAAAAAAACTAAAAATGTGCGGGCCCCTCGCCGAGTTCCAAAAGAATAACTATTACTCTTTCCACAGTGGGAGGTGGCTTTTCAAAGGGTCTTAAATGAACATGAATGACGTCTTTTCCTGTAATTTTTTTTCCTGAATGCGGTGATTGGAGTTAGCACTTTTGAGGCCTTGGGGAGGCTGGATAAAGTAGCGTCTATGGCGCATTGAAGTGCTCCTTTTTATTAGAAGCCTACAGGCAAATTACTACTTAACCAAACGCCCATGATCAAATGTTTTGCTGTGGCGATGTGTTCTGATGATTTAAGTTCGACTGAGGAATTCTTGTCCTGCAGACATAACCGAATTAAGGTTTTAGCAAAGAAAAGTCTAGCATATAATGCTTTAGATATGATATGTCTTATTGGTATTGACTGATTCATCTAATACACACACAAAAGCTTCCTTTTCTTTCTTCTTTATCATGTCATTTTCTGTCTTTAAGTTACTCTCTATTTTCAGTGTCCTGCCCCCTACAAAGCCTTTGATAATATCAGTTTGAGCTTGTAACATCTCGCTAACACTGTTAGTCATTAACATTTTGTGTTCAGAGAGCTTGTCAGTGTCTATTAGCGTTATGGTGGAAGACCAGAGACCACTGGGGGGAAGGTACCTGGTGTCTGGTGTCAGTCCAATCAACTCCTCTACTATTCACTTCCATCCCTAATAAATGGAGACAACCAAGGCTTCCAGTACTCACAGGTGCATGGCAAGGTCAACACGCACACGGCTACTTCCATTTACAAACTGGCGTAAATGGTTTATGAACAACTGGGTGGGGGTCTAACAGCCTCCACTTCACCTATTACCACCTAGATGTGCAGGGTCACGGGGCAGAGACATGATAAGATTGGTTTTGTAATGCGTTGTTCAAACACTCCAGTCCAAAGGGTTGCCTTTTGCTGGGGAAGCTAACATTGATTCCCAGAAGAGGAATGTACTTAATCCTTGGAATTTGAATGCAGGAGAGTAAATATTAGATATTTGTAACATGATTTTTTACAGTTTTAGCGCTGCATCACTTGGATGGTTTGTACATCTTGGTTGCTGTTTACTTGTAAACATGTCCAGATTTATGAATATCAACATACAACTTTGCTATTTGAAAGGCATCTTCATGGATTATTTATGAAAGGTTCCCAAGAGAACTCAAAAAACCCCTGAAATATAATTTTTTTTATTCACTTACATTTATTTTATAGGTTACCCTAAATGTTTTCTATTATTTTTGAAAGCAGTCATTTCTAATATGTTTCCCCCCCACCAAAATAAAAAATTAAAACTGCAGTATGTAACTTTTACAACCATGTTTTTTTTACACATATGACCATGTCATAAAATGTGCGAAAAGATCAATTTCCTCCACGACCCTGAGCAACTATTGCAATTTGAAGAAATACTCCAGTCCCGACCAATGACTGGGCCCCATATTGAAAATGGATGGATCGATGGATGGTGCTGTGATGTTACCAGCTTTTGGTTTGTGACATACAGGAGCTTGTACTTGCCATGTATTTATAAGGAGATCTGCGAGTAGTCAGAGTATACAACCATGTTGTATGTGTGGATCTTTCATGTCTCATCCTCCTCCTCTGCTATCGTATCAGTCGGCACTTTTCAGTTGGCAAGGTTTCAAGCTGTCGTCTTCTTGGGAGAGGTGCTGAAAGGAAGTGAAGCGATCGCGCGTTTGGGTTGTGTTTTCCCAGCACAAGGAGCTCAATAATTTGCTATATGCAATGTGAAACTGGAAAGCACAATGCCCTAAGGCGAGAGCATTATGATCTACTCTGAATTATTTCTGTAAAGACAGAAATTGCGGCGCGCAGAGTGTGGCCTTTCGCCTCAGCGTGTGCCTCGTGTTATTATTTGTCAGCTACATATGGAAACTTGATGGGAAAACTGTACAATGGCACATTTGGAACATATCATTTCAGCAAAAAAAATAAAAATACATTTGCTCCACGTTGCAAACGGCATTGTGTGACTTGACAAAAGATGAAAGGTGTTTCTTTGAGCTCAGTGGAGGCATACGAGGCATCAATAGCTCCGTTTCTTAGCTTTAATTCTCCTCTGCTTAGACACCTCGAGTCACTCATGCAAATTACCTTGGTTTTGTTTTCACACAGAGTGGATGGACTTGTCTGTTTACCTGTGGGTTTATTCGTCAAAATGAAGATATATTTTTCAAAGGGAGCCAAATGGAAGGCTTTGTAAATGATTGCAGGCTTAGTTAAAGTGAAATAGGTTTTCTTGGCCAGCCAGTGGGATTGCTTTGATGGCTGACAGGCCTGACACGTTTTCATGCTACGTGGCATTGTATCTAGGTTACCGAGGAATGAACTCATCATCTATTTTAAAAAGTGTATTCTGCATTTGGAGGTGACAGTCTTGAGAGTACTTATAATTCTACTGTAGCTATGTAATTAAAGATGAAGGGGATGTATACTTCACAAATGTACAACATTAGCTTGTCTTGGATACTGAGGCTAACACCTAGCACTTAGCTAGACTACCCAGTTGCTTATACCCAAAATGGTTTGAGCAAACACTATTATTATGAAGTTTTAAACCATCATCACAATGACATTGGATAATTATTTGCATTGAAGAGAATGATTGTTCACATGTGAAATAAAGCTAATGCTAGTTATGGGTATCAATACTAAAGCACATACTGAGAACAGAATGTTTTGGCCCTTTTCCCGTTTGAGTAGCTATTTGATGGAAAATATATATATAATATATATATAATATAATGCCAAAATTAAAAACAACCTTCATGAAGACTGCCGGGATATTTTTGAGATTGAAGGTTTTTGACAAAATATCTATGATATCACTAACCACAGAATTCCAGATTGAAATTACGGAGAAAAATGTACTTAATGGGAAAACACTGAAAAATAAAAAATCGTCTGTACAATTTCCCCAAATTGCCACATATATAGTCCCAGCCAGTGTGCGATATGTAAATTTACTATTTAAGGGATTGCAATTTCAAAATTGTGATTTGTCGACATTAGCAGATTAACAACAAAGATTTGTGCACATTTGTAATGGAAGCTGGTGATACTTAGTTGCCTTCTTTTTAGCTGAATCTATATCGTGATGCTGCTTTGAAAGTTATCCACTACAGTGAAATCATAAACTGCTTCTAAACCTTTCTGAGGACACGTTGCAAATCTACGGCTTCGTGTCCCACAACTACGCCTGTCAGCACAACGCTTTGATATGGACCTCGTCTCACAAACCCTGGTGTCAGACAAGTTATTCAAATTCAAAACTTTGTTACTTTTGTGGATTTGGGATTCATGTGCAATCTGTGCAAATGAAAACAAAGTGGGCAGGCTAGATGATGAGTGGGGGTTTGGGAGGCACACTGGCGAATGAGAACAAGAGAACAGAGAGAGAGAAAGATAAAGACAGAGGGACACAGAGATGATAAACAGTCCATGCGGTAACTGGGAGATGACCGTGGGAATGGCAGCTGTGGTGGCAGAATAAATTAGAGTGCTGATTTCTGATTAATAAATAACTTTGTGAACTGGAGCACCTGGCCCAGTCTCCAGCCTGGCCCGGCGTCATGGCGAGTGCCTGCTGATTATTCACTAACCGTCCCATCAAATGAAAAGGTCTCCCACTAACTGCTCTCTGCCTGCTCACTGATCTGCTGAGTGGTGGAAGACAACACAATTCCTTTGGTGGTGACAATAGATAACGATTTTTTTCCCCATAGAAGACCCCACTCATCAATGGAAGAAAAATAAATAAATAAAAATTATACATCTAAACTCAAAATACACAGACACAAAGTAAATGTGAATATTCAGAGAAAACTGTAAATGCATTTGTACTCTTGTTTTTTTTCTTCAAACTCATTTTATATGATACACAGACTTAGATTCAAATTGTGACGACGAATAAAAACAATTATGGATGGTTTTGAATCTTTTCTTAGAGAAGAAAATAAGTATAGATAAATAAAGATATCTAAGATTCCATACAGGGAAACTCTACCAATTACAAGATATGTAGGCAATAATGAGATGGATTTTATTTCAAGCTTTGAGAGTGAAGTGGCAATACAAACAACACTTTCTAGAGTGAAGCCAGTTTAAAAAAAACAGTACAAATCAATATCATTTTCCTTTCGCTTTGAAAATTCACATCTTTGTGTTCCATCGTAATAAAGACCCAGTTATACACATCGAAGTTAAGTTACACTGCACAAAATTTGAAGACATTTCAATTAGCTTGTGATAAAATATTGCTCTTTGCTTCCCGAATCAGTTTGTTTCCACATGTCTGTGAACTACTACCATGTTTCTTCCTCCTGGTGTTGGTATTCCCACTAACACGTGTTGCTTCGCCCCGACTGCGACTCTTCTTCTCGCACCTGCTGGGAAAGGATGACGACCCAGAGCCTCCCTTTCATTAAGCTAATTTCCTATGACAACAGGGGCTTTAATGAGA
The DNA here is from genome assembly GCA_903067075.1 of Micropoecilia bifurca. Lineage (NCBI taxonomy): Eukaryota > Metazoa > Chordata > Actinopteri > Cyprinodontiformes > Poeciliidae > Micropoecilia > Micropoecilia bifurca. The sequence continues at coordinate 13,916 of CAEGAF010059902.1, forward strand.
AATTCTAATTAATATCCCAATTAAATTTTGCAATTGCTTGTGTTAAGTGATTTTGTGCTGCGCAGATTCTTAATAGTCCCTCAGTAAAAGACAGATGACGAGTTCTTCATCAGTCTCTTCCTTAGCAATGGTTTTTGTCTAGGAACTCTGCCAGCCAAGCCATTTTTGCTTCTTTTATTTCCGTTCCCATGACCACTAAATCATGTGAGGACCCACGTGGGACACTGTTATCTGTTCTTAGGGTGAGAGAATGCTGAGCTATTACATTTTTTCATTCTTGATCTTTTGTGTTTGCAATCATCTTGACGCTTTGCGACTCACACAACATGTTTCTATGGTGAAGTGCTGTCAGATCTCAATTTACAGTCCTAGGTAAAATATATTGAATCACTACACTTGAAAGATATTTAAAGCTTTGTTTTACTGTGTAGCAAAAAAACAATTAAAAATCCAGTAATGGCAATTTGATTTAACAGCCTGTTGAGCTCAATTCTGACTTTGTAAGCTATGTCCTTTAGATAAATAATATAGGACACAGCAGGGACAAATTACACATAATACAGTAAGCAAATAGCTACACAAGTCTAATTAAGGAGATTTTTAGTGATTGCAGTATGATGTTTGGTGAAATGTTAGAAAGAAACATGAACCCCATGAAGAGTTGCAACGTATTCTTCTTCCTGTCAGCTGTATATAAAATATGGAGCAAGTCCAGAAATAATGGAGAGCTTTCTACAAAGAAAAACTATCAGATAGACATTGAGGAGTTGAAAAGTTAACGTACAACAACAGAAATGAAGGTCAAAGGGGCTGAAACGGGTGTAAGAATTTTTGGTTAAACAACAGGAACTCACCTGAATTAAATAGGATTAAGGTGTTTTACTTTACATCTAACTTCTGTTTTTTGTGTATTTATCTGTATTTATGTCTGATCAGATGTTTCAGGGCTTTTAATATAAACCCAAACATGCTAAAAACCAATTAGATTATCTGTGATGATTGGTCATCATGATCATGGGAGTATCCAGCAACATGTTTGTTTCTCGAACCAAATTGTGGCTTTTTGCTGGATGAATTGTCTCTCTGGAGGTGGCGGGAGGCGTCCTGTGAGGCGTCAGGCCACGGAGGGGAGAGAACAGCAGCGGCAGATGAGACCTTTGACCAATTTATCTGGACATGCAGCGAGGAGTCAGAGAGCTCCACACTCCCATCTGGGAGAACATCATGGCTCGCTTTCAAAAGTGGGGGGGAAGAGCCGACAGACATGCAGCCAACTGGGAGGAGATCAGGGGAGATCAAACGAGGACAGAATATTTCGGACGCTTCCCTAGAAAGGCTGTTGCAATACTGCTCTGTAGGGGGGAAAAAAAATCTAAAATACATGGATGTTAGTAGCTGAGTTTCCATTAAAAATGTGCACAAATCTTTGTCCATGTTCTGCTAATGCTGAAAAAACAATTTTGCAATTGCTATACGTCTATTAAATAAGAAATGAAACTAAAATCACACGTGAATAGGCTTGTTCATGCAATAACTAAGAATTACGGCAGTGACAGATGTAAACAGTTATGTGAGATATATTGATCATTTAACCATCGGCGCTCATTGTTTTATTTAGGCTTTGGAGTGACAAGCCCCTTATACTTGGGATCATCTATGTATGAAGCGTTTTGGGGAAAATTGTTGTTCTAAAAGAGCTTTGGATTCAGCACCCATTGGATGACACACAGATCATCAGATGCTTTGAGCTCTGGTGGAGCTGAGTGCATATTATCCAATAGAAAAACAAGAAACTAATCTTTTAACTACTTCCTATTGTCTTATTCTGTGTTTTTGCCAGAAGTAACATCCAGCTGTTGATCATGTGATGCAAAAAAAGTTTCCTTTGTAGTTTACATCACCCATCTGATTTGATACTGCTGGAAAACACCTCATCCAAACGCAAAAACTTTTAATAAAAGAGGGTTTTTGCGAAACTGGTGTGTTTCCATTAAGCAAATTTATTTTCATGCTTTCAAGTCTATATTTAATATCAACGCGGCTACTCTACAGTATAAGCAAATTCACTTTCCAACTTGTTTTTGCTTAATAAGTCAGTTATTTGAGCATGTGATAATAATTTGGGGTTTTTTGAGCATTACTTTTTCACACTTCTGCAATTTTGCCTAAGCTCTCTGACCAGACGTGGGGATTAGTTTGTCAACAAGCAGCAGTGCAAATGAACTACGACAATGCAGAGTAAAAATTCATCTACCCGCTGTGATAATTCCTCTCAGGGTCGACTCCAGCTATCTACTCTGCACTGAGCTTCAAACATTCCTCAAAGAAAAAAAAATCTTCTTAATACTCTTATTCTCCCATTCCTGTATTCTTTTTCAATGTTTTTTTTTGTTTGTTTTTTAAACTTAGATTTATCTCAAAGCCCAGCATGAGCTGTTTTGCATTCTCCAACATGCGCTGGGGTTATAAATATTGGATTAAATAAACAAATCCGAGAGGCTCATTTCTGAATGATATCAGCAGGCTGGCCTTTGGAGGCAGCAGGAATGCCACAGTCGCAGTTTTTTTTACTTGAAACGCAACACATGAAAAGAGAGTGAGAGAGAGAGAGGGGGGGGGGGAAGAAAGGGATAGTGAGAATCAAATGGCAGTTTAATCCTCCCTGAGTGTTATCTCACAGGTGTTTTTGCAGACCGCGTTCTCTGCGGAAACTTTTTGAAATGCGGCCAGGCTTTCATGTGTCAGCTACGGAGAGCGGCCTGCGTCTGGCTGTTTGTGGGGAAATAAACAACGACGCAGCAGCAGCCGAGTCAGGCTCAAAACTGCACTTACCGTAGCATTTCCCCCAGCTGCTTGTCAGACGGCTCTATGGAGTTACCTAAAAACCAGGCCTGGTGTTTTTATGGGTTTTCTCATAGCAGAATCAAAGCAGGTGGGAAAAAAAAAAAAAAACGGCTTAACGGCAGTACTTATGAGTGTGTTTGAGTAGCTGCACTTGATTTACTCAGCTACTCAAACACACAGCTACACAAACATGTGCAAATCTTTGCCTATATGTGGTCGATGTAAAAAAAAAAAAATTGCAAATGTGGTAGTTCCAATAAATAAAAACTTTAATTAAAATCACACATGAATAAGCTTATCGCACGATAAGTCATTAGAAATCATGGCGGCAGTGACGGATGTAAACAGTTACATGAGATTATATTCATAATTCAGGCATTAGAGGGGATGGTGTCATCTTATTCAAGCACTGGAGCGATTAAGGAATGGCTATGTATGCGTCGTTTTGGAGAAATTATAGTCAGCAATTTTACAGAACAGGTATCGATTCACCATGTTTGAATGGCACAAAACTTTATGAACGATGATTCTCTGGTGAAGCCAGCTGGACATTATAAAACCCTGCCTGCCTCCTGAAAACCATCATTCCTACACTTGGTAAAAATGGTACATCTGAAGAATTTCTTGTCCTACTAACTATGTGAAAATCACTATAATATTCTGGGTGTTTATCTAGTTTTACTTTTGTATCAAAACAAAAGTATCTAGTTTTACTTTTGTATCAAAACTGCTGTTCTTCCATTATCTCTGTATGTCACTTTATTATTATCCCTTTAGGGAAATCCTCCTTGCAGCAAGGTGGGAAGAAAATAAAAAATTAAACACAAACAGTCATGTAGCAACATTGACAAAACAGTAAAAGTCTATGAAATATCAGTACAAATATTAATGCAACAAGCTGAAAGAAAATACGCCCGAATACATTTAGAATGTATCTGAATAATGATCTGGCTAGTAAAAGTTTTTCCATCTATTAGTTCTCTCCCAACCTCCAATTTCTATGTAAATAATCAGTAGTTTATGTGTAAATACTAATTTACACATAAACTTCTGATTATTTCCATAATGCAAACATGACAACAGCTTAAGGGGATGGTTGTGACTTTTATGTTTAGAAATATTTCCCGTCTATGATAAAAAGGTGTCATATTGTAATTTGTTCATACAACTCTGAAGAAACAAAAAACGAAATCCTAGGAATGATGAAATGCTAGCAGCTACTTCAACAGCTAGCGTGACTTAAGTGTGGTAGCACTGAAGTTTTGTTGTTTTTTTTAACAGTTGTCCAGAGAAAAACGTAACTACTGAAAAAGTTAACTTGCTGACATAGAGCTGTATCCCATCAAAGTTTAAGTTTATGAAATAGCTAAACCTAGCTAAAACAGTGGTTTGTCTGACTAGCCGTTAGCCTTCCACCACACCGAGGTTATAACAGGTGCTCAGGTTCCATAATGTTATTTGTCTGCCTGCAAAAAGTAAGGTTATTGATCATGGGGAATTTGTAGGATGTCACTTCAGAAATCTACCCGTCATTAAAGTTTCATAAAATATCAATTGGATTAACTATTGTGACATCTTCACTTCACCACCTCCAAAATTAAAGTGCCCTATTTGCATTTCCATTCAGAATTAATACTTTTACATGGTTCATTTTAACATGGTTAATTCTAAAGTGCAAGACGCTGAAGTTCCTGTTTCCTCTATCAGGTGATCATATTGCATAATGTGTTGCATTAAAAGCTACAATGAGTTCTCTAAAGTCATTTGAATTGATGCCGTTTTGCCTCCTCTGATTAGCTAACAGCAGTTAGCCCCTTATGGGGATAGAGTTCCATTTTTCTTGTTTATCTGTCTACATGTTTATGACTTGATTACCATTGAGCCCAGTACATGGATTTCTCTCAACAAACCAGCTAAGTTGTAAAAGTTGAGATGAGAACAGCCATTTCATATCGGGTGTCGCTTTTAATGACCCGGTACATCACCGGACTCTTCACGATGGTGGACGGCCCAACATCATTTGGGTGCCTCGCTGATCAGTCGTCCCTTGTGTCAATGTATTACAGCAGCTAGCATGAAGGAGGGGCAGGGGGATCCCATACACTGCTGATTAATCAGAAGTGTATGTTTCTGAATGCTGGCAAAGTGCTTATGTTCCATAATTCCTAATGGTTATGGGCCCAGTCGTTTAGAGTGCTGCTGAGGGAGCCATCAGTCAGGATGTTACGTGGCTTAAGTGAACCAGGGTACTGAGCTGTATCGAGCGAATAAGAAGAGAAAAGAGAAGAACACATGAATGGGTGAAGGATGAGTTGAGTCCATGCATCTGTTACTTTACATACAGAATCAGTGGGTGGGGCATTCTTGAAGACTTGTCATTCACGGAAGGGATCAAATTTAATCAAGTTATTTTTGTTCCAAACGTATTGTAGAAATGTTAACTACAAACTGATTGTAGTTCGTTGGAAAGAAAATTCACAGTTGCAATAGACAAGCTACATATTTTCATATGTGTTTTTTAAGACAATTTTTCTGGCACTAGTGGCCTTTATTTGACAGTAATCTGACAGGAACTGAGGTCAGGAGTCAAACTGAATCGAAGTCACCCACTCTTACCGCAGTGATTTTCTTTGAATCCTCCACTGGTCTTAAGAGACAATTGGACCCAATGTGCTTTTTACTCTGTAAGCAGTCCAGCTGGGTCACACTGAGCCCGTGTATGTTTTGACGATGCTTCTGACTGTGTGTAGTTTCGGGAACTGACAGTCTGACGGGACAAACCCCCCCAGTCTGTATCTACCACATTCCTCTTGAGCATCTTCTTAGGACTTCGAGGGTTAAAGCAAAATTTAGTGCTGACCGCATCAGTCTTACTCTCGTCACTCGTCTTTTTACTTTCATTTGTGACTTTGCACTGTTGACCGCAGTACAAGACCATGTAACCGCTGCTTTCAACTAAGTAATAGAGGCTTTTAGATCGAAATAGGTAAAGTAATTAATCAGCATTATGCAACATTAATGCATTCAAAGTTTTAGATTAATCATGTGTGTTAATATCAACAGCCCCAGTGTTTTAGATATATTTCGTTGGGAGGCAACTTTCTCAGCCACATGGTTTAAAAAAAGAAAACCCAGGTGACGCTTGGCACCTCTCACCAGGTAACTGCTAAGTCATCCTGACAACAGCGTGGGGCACACATTATTTCCAAGGGAGAGGACCATTTGGAGCACTTGACTCCCTGTGGCCCAGCATTATGGGAAACAAACAGAGGAGGGGGGGCTAAAAAAAGTCCACAGTGTGGACCCCCTTTTTTTCTTTTCCTTTTTTTCATTATGCTATAAATCTCACATAGCCTGTCTCAACATAATGTCTAAATTCAATGTGGCATTTCATAACTGTGGTCTCTTCACAGTACTGTGACCATGCTGGTTCTGGTGAAGAGAGCAGCACATCCAAAGAATTGGCGGTTATACATATTCATCGCTACTTCAGAGATTTGTGGGTAATGTGAAAAAAAAGCGGCAACAACGTCGTGAACAACAGTTTAAGGGGTGTCAGGATCAATGTCATCACGTTATAAATGGATTTACAGTCAAAATGGTAGGCAGAAAGATGCAGAAGATGTTTGAAATGCAAAAATGTGTCAATAAAAACGCATATGAGCAAAATAAATCAAAGTAAATTTTCCCCTTTGACACTGTGTGAAAAGTAAAAATGAATCCTACAGAACGATTAATACAGTTGGAACATCAAGCGGGAACGTGTAAGGTTCCTCAAAATCTAACATAGCTCATTTGTTTGAATGCGTACAATGTGGAGAAATACAGAATCATTATTGTGTGTTCCTGAACTCCAGGCTCCAAAAAGGCAATACACTGAGAGTAATCTGTTTGAGCAAAACAAGTACTGATAATGGAATATGTAAAGCATTTCTGGGGTGGATTTCCTACCACACAGAAAAATATGGCATTCTAAAAATCAATAAAACAATATTTTTTAACACAGCTTTGCTTTTAATATAAGAGGGTTAGTCTGGCCAGAACTGCTTTAAATGTTCCAGTCTCAGTACATGTAGGTTTCTTAAGCCTATTCATGGAATACCTCCTATTCATGGAGGTAAAGTTTGTTTGTGAAATAATGTTTGCATGCTCAAAGGTGTTTTGGAGATAATAGTTTTAAGATATAAGTTCACACTTGGCTCCTCTTGGACTAGCTGTTAGTGAATTAAATAAGTGAAAGTGGCAAGTTAAGATATTAACTGACCATAAACAAGATTCTGGCGGTTTTTGTTATTTCATTAGACTGATTTCAGTTTCCTTGAAGGTACAAATCAGTACTTAAAATCTTACCTCTGAAGCAAAGGGATTTAGGAAAACTGAACATTGCCATGAACAAATTTGTGATTTAAAGAGGCATTATTATGTAAAATAGACGTTTTAGAGCTTTACATCATGTTATATTGCTCATCAAAATCATACCTGGACTGTTGCATTGGTTTGACACATCCTTTCATCCCCATGGCAACCATTCAGCTGAGCAAAGAAGCCTGGGTGGACCTAGCCCTGCCTTCGAGGATGAAACTTCTCCACTCAGCTCCTTCAGACTAGCCAGTAGCAATTAGCAAACACCTGGAGGAACCGTCCATCTGCTGAACTCAGTAAATGAGCTACGTCTCAGTGCAGTGCTGGTAAAAACGTTGCTAAAGAGTTAATAGAGGAGTCATGCGGTGATGACTTCCTGAAGCCAGCATTTCAGAAGGAGCAGGAATTTCTCAAAGATAAATTATGAAGTCAAATATCTTTTAAGTCATGAATGAATTGCTATTATTGATAGGCTAATTCTATGCCATTTAATGGGAATTATTAAGTTATGGATGCCCAATGTGTATCTCGGGAGCCATTCGCAGCCCTTGCAATGATTTTGTGTGGCCCCTGACTGCATTTGAAGAGTGGTACCAATTTGGCCCACCAGCACAGGGAGTTGATTCAGGTGGACATTTTTCAAATCTCCCAGGGTTAGCTTCTAGCCTTTACTTCCAATCTTCAAAGAATTGAAAAATGGTACAACAGGAAGTACTTGCCTTTTAATTAACACATTTACTCTGATTTGATTGTTTTCATAAGTAGGATCTCTAAAATCCAGTGACTTTCACACAGAGGCTGCCTTGGAATGCCTTCATTAAACTTGGCCAAAGATCAGCAAATGTTTTCAAAGAAAACAGTGAGTCACATCCTGTCCTTGACGTGACATATAGAGGGGAAGAACGCTTTTCTTGACTAACAATATAAAACAACAAACAGGATTACAGGAAAATGTGCATTTATTCTAAGAAAAACTGCTTGATCTTGTTAATGTTTTAGAACTACGATGATTTATATGTGTTCTTTTTTATAAATTCAGGCTAGTTTGTTTGCTTCACTAAAATATTGCTACTATATTAAAGTAGAAAAAGTCTCTAAACTGTGTTTTTTTTTAGCTTTCACTCTTTTTGGTGATTTTGGCCTGAGTGGAAACATTTCCAGACACCACTGCTCTAAGTGATGTTAGGAAAACATACTGTGATAATTATATGACTTGCAATGAATTAATGAATAATTAAACGATGTTCATTTCCTTCTGCTTTCCGCTTTTGCTTTCACAGCAAACAGCAACTCAACTTAAAGAGTAGCTTTTAGAAGTAAAAAAATATTCATATTACCAAGGTTTATTGAAAAATTTGCTTTTGATACAATTTGATGCTGCATGAGACAACAATTGTCACCAAATATATTACATCAATAGAGAGGTTGGAATCAAAAAATAAGTGATTGAATGTGACTTCACCACACTGTGAGGCTTTTACCTCCACCTGTCTAGTAGAAACATATCTTAAAGGGGAAGTATGCATTTTCCAGCTACGAAGTGTCAGTTTACAGCACATTCAAGTAACTGTTACCTTCTGTTGTTATAAAAAATACTATATATCTAATAGAACTTAAAATGAATTAGACTTAGTGATTTAAAAAATTGAAATTGGGCCTCTGTCTCTTTAAGAAACGTTGTCTCTTTCTGAAACACCATCTTCAGAAGTCATCACAACATGGCTCCTCTATTAACCCTTTAACAATGTTTTTACCAGCGGCTCATCCAGGAGTTTTGCTCAACTGAATGGTTGCCATGGGAGATTAAAGGATTTCTCAACAATGCATGAAAAAGAAAAAAATCAAAGCAACACTCCAGTTCATTTTTGATGAGGGAATACAATAATAACATTCAATGTCAATTTTATGTAAAGTGGCCCCTTTAAATTTCCCTTTTTTGGTTAAACAAATTTAGAAATGAGAAGTGAATGCAAGATTGAAAACTAGAGCAGGAAAATCTAATTGAAAGTTATTTTTGAAAAGTAATTTAATCTTCAGGCAAACTCAGAACATGATCTATGGAAGCCAGAAACAAAAAGAAAAAGAAAAAAACAGCTGAAGCAGTGACTGAAAGAAAACCAATGGGGGATTGTGCTATGTACTGTATTTAGAGAAAAAAGAAGAAGAAATATCTAAGTAATAAGGGTGGATTTCACATTTCAGCTGTGAAAGCCGAAAAGAAAAAAAAGCCCCCCCAACCCCAAAAACAACCCCCACAAGAACAGGTGGGACACCCTGGAGCCCGAAGCCGCCCGTTTGCCCCCTGGTCTTCTCAATCTCACCTTCCATCAGAAAAAAGCATGTTCATACATCTCTCCACTGTTGACAGGCCTCGTTTTTTATCCTCACGCCGACCAGCGGTGGACTCAATAGAATTCCAAAAGACACTGGGTCCATTCGAGTGGAAAACCGGCTCCAAACATTGTGCTGCTTTGGCCCACAGTGACGAGCGAGTTCCACTTTGGTAACGGGTTATCAGCCGGAGCAGAGACGGCCACAGCGGAGCCCCATTGGTCATCCTGCACAGCAGCTTGGACAAGAAGACATGCCTGATGGATATCTACGAATTATATCTGAGGAAGGACCTTGGGGAATACAAAAATAAATACATAAATAAATAAATCCTCCTTCAACTCCATATCTTCACAACATGTTCTTTGTGTAAAATAATAATTAAAAATTATTTTAACTTATGTGGAGATCAAAAGGTGCTTCACTAAAGTAAAAAGAATCCCGTCTTTATTTTCTTTTTTTTAAAGTTAAAAGTTGCTGGATGAATTTAAAATGTAAAATTACCAAGACTGCCTAAGATTATTTTTATATTTTGTGAATTGAAGGACATCCACTGTATTGTTTTTTATTTAGGGGAATCATGAAAGATTAATGGAATATTATCACTATTGTAAGATACTGTATGATCCTGGTCAAATCAGACTGTTGGAAGTGTTACAGGGGAGAACGAAACAGTCCGAATCTTTATGACAATCGGTCATCTTCTCCATCCTCCTGCTGACCGTTTGTTTCTACACAGTGGGGGGGGGGAACTGACATAGTTTCAGCAAATGTTTTAAGGAGAAATGCAATTTTGCCTCTCAGAACGACAAACCGGCATCGTTTCCCTCCAACAACATCTAAGTTTCAGGAAACAGTGGTAGGCCTCAAGCACAATAAATTGCCCATCCTCCCCTTGACCCCTCCGTCTCTAGGCGGTGATTGCCTCGCCTTGCTATCTCTGGACTGCAGTTCTGTTTGTGCAATGTCTCGGTATGTCAAAAAAGAAGAAGAAGAAAAAACGAGCAGCCTGTTAATTTTATGATCTGTCACACGTCTAGCTGTCTGTGACGGGCAGTGGGCGACTGGCTCTGGACGTCCTTATCGCTCCGTTCATTCCCATCCGCTGCCAGACGGGAGTCAGCTCACATATTGGTTCCCCCCCCACACATACTACTGAGAATAGGTCAGCTCACAGTGGAAGGAGATCATTCTGATACTTTGGCTTTGAATAACTTCCGAGCCTGAGACAAACCGCATCGCTAATGGTAAATGTGGTTATTTATTGCCGAACTTCATTGTCGAACTTTCTTTTTCTTCCCCCCCTCATTAAATCGCAGTGCAATCTAAACGCGTATTTGTATGCAGATGACGCCGACGATTCAGTTGGAGCGTAATTAAATTTAACAATAGTCCAAGGAACAATTCCTGGAATGTAATATCGCCTTGACAGCTATGATATCCTGTTGAGCATCTTCATTCACTCCAGTCACTTTAGTTTGTGCTTTCAAAGAGGGCGCAGGGGGGGGGGGGGGGGGGCTAACAAAAAAAGCTTTCATCAGAAAGGATAAAAGAGAAAAAGATAAACGTTACTATCACTAAAGCCACCTGGGCAATGTTTCATAAAGTCA
>CAEGAF010059907.1:0-12175 GCA_903067075.1 Micropoecilia bifurca
AAAAAGGATCACAAAAAGGTTTACTCCACTGTAAATCTCTTCATTCCTCTTTTTAACTGGAACTGAATTTCCTCAAAGCCTCCCCTCCCCTTCATGCCTTGACGGTGGTCATTATTTCTAAAGCTCAAAAACGTGCTAATCTCTCTCAGCGGGCATTTGTGTGTGTGTGTGTGTGTATGTGTGAGTGTAAAAAGTGGGTTAGGGGCCATAAGGTTCTGTAACTGTAAGCCCTCTGCAGTGTGCTCCGTCAATCTGTTATCCATCCACATCAGCGCCACAGAACATGGAGCTTCGCAGCAAGTCAACACTGTAAGGCGGCTTTACAGCGACTGGACCTTCGCACGCTTTACCAGTGACACCAAGAGGATTTCACAATGCTGTCAATCTTTTTTTTATTAATGCTTTCAGACTGGCACACTAGCAATCCCCTTTTAAATTATGATTTTTTTTTATGATTATGATTATTTTTTTGATATAGTAACATCAATGTCAGTAAATGACATATTAAATGTCATTTACTGACATTTAATATGACCTGTACACCGTTTCTAATAGTCCCATCACACTATTGTTTATCAGCTTTTTGTTTAAAGTCCTGGAAAATAATGCTTGTGGCTTATTTATGCTAAATTTAAGAAAGTACAATACACAATTTAATCATCTAATATAATAAACCAGCCACAGCTTTTTTTGGACATGGGTAAATATTCAACTAAATTAGCCTCGCAGCTCTTGCACATTATGTTTACAGTACATATTAAGAATCAACACAACTACAACTCAACTATCATCACTTATTCTCTGATTCCTTTGGTTAATAATTATCTGCCTGCTTGGAGGACATTCATAGAGCCCTGAAATTTCCTCCACAGATGGTCAGTTGCTTCCATAATTTGACAGAAATTAAATAAAATGAGGCAACGACATCATGGAAAAGTAATGCACTCAATCAGAATGCAGCAGAACACTGTGAACACTGATTCCCAGCATACACAAATGTTCTATCCTCTTATGTTTTGATCCAGGTGCTTCTTAAAACACCAGCATACATGGCAATAGAGAAATGTTGCAGCAGTGCAACCATTTAACCAACTGCAAAGGAGTTTTTTAGCTGATATAATAAATGAACCTATTAACAAAGCTAAATGTTAACTTGTCAATACAAAATAACTTTGTGGTGGCTGAGGTTTTGTGAGATGAACATTTTTCTTACAATCAGAAGAATGTGAATTTGATTCCAGTCTGCCTTTGAAAGGCACTTAACTCCAAATTACTGTGCATATTGGTGTCTGAATGTGATTGTGGAGTAAAAAGTGCATTGAATGGTCAGAATGAACCTGATTAAAAGTCTCAACATCCCCTCCCTTAAAAATGTTGCTCCCCATAACATACACAGATAAAGTTATACGTAGTTTACTGCAAATAATAGAAATATTCTGCCCTCACGCTTTGCAAAGTGATAAAAGTAGATTTTAAATTTAGTGCACTGTTGGACTTTTTTAAACAAACAGTGACAAACATATACAGATACAGATGATGGAGCTGAGTGTGAGGGTGAGAACGATGAAGATGAAGCTTCATCCAGCTGAGATCAGAGGATTTGATGCTTGCTATTGAAATATGAAATGGCTTCATAATCTTACTGCCAGGAAAAGACAGGAGATCACAAGGTTAATCCCAATTCACATTCACTTTGTTGGTGGCAGTCAGTCTAATAAAATTTGGTCAGCTAAAAAAAAGACAAAAAGGTGTTCTAATATTGTTAAACAAAGACCACTTTGGGAAATAAAAGAAGACTCAATTTTTTTTTGTTCTGCTCCAGCCCACCAGCCCAGTGGAGACGGGGGAGAGAGAGAGGCTGAAATTAAAGCAGAGGAGGGATGAGAAGAGCAGAACTGACTACTGAGGAAAAAGAAATAAAAAAGGCATCTTTCTAAAATAGTCGAAAAAGAAGGTCTGACAAAAGAATAGCAAAATAAAACTTCATACACTTTCAAAAACAAAATCCAGGTCCACGAAATTCACATTGAGAAATAAATTAAAGTTTACAGCACTGCATATTTAACTTTAATCTGTACTAATCTAAAGCTATTGACTTAGAAAATGCTACTGGAGTCTTAAAGAAGATAAAATCATAAAGAAAAAAACATTACCATCTAAAGCTAATTATAAGTGTCAATTTTAACTCTAATTTTAATTGCATCAACATAATAATAGATAAAGCATTCAGTTAAATTGAAAATCTTTACAGCACAAAGCTTGACCAATGCACAAACATCTGTAGTTTTAATTTGAACAAAAATCAGATTTGAAGCCATTTGATCATTTCTCATTTTGTATGAACTATGCCAGCATTTTGCTCCTGCCTTGACAACTAGTTGTATCCCCATTCAGGTGGTAAATCATGGCTATTTTTGGTTAATCTCCTGTTATCCCATAAGTCAACAGGCCCAAACATTAATCTGAATCACAATTAATGTAAATATTCAGAAAATAAGCAACCATTTGACACTGTTGAGTTTGAAATCAGTTAATCTAATGGGCAAATTTATTAAGCTTTTTCTTCTGCTTTGCGCAAACCCAAGTATCTGGGGTTTCTTTCAAAGACAGATCTGCTCTACCAAGTAAATAGTCTCTGCTTTGGTGCAGTTTATCCAACTTTAAATTTCACATTACTCTGGCTCTAGGGCAACAGATTTATAGGAAACTGCTTCATGAGTCCAGTGGACAAATGAAGGAAATAAATTTGCAAAAAAGTCGCAACAGACAGAGGAGATTTTAGCACTAAGTACATTGAAAGCATCCTCTCTGATGAAAATCACATCTCACACCTCATTGGGTGAAAACCGATTTTTAAGACAGGGTTTTCCACAATACAGAAGTGCATAGATGTCAGGTAACAAAAAGGAAACATATATACAACAAAAAGTAAGTGTGCCCTTATTTTTACATTCAGTACATAATTGGATAAGTCACTGGCTGCAAAAACGGACGTCTCAGGAACTCGGTTCAATTTATTTACAGTAAGCATAGCAAAAATCAAAACAAGATGAAGGTCAAGCCAGAGCTACATTCATGTAGGGTCATCCAGGTTAGCAGGGGGGTTTTTCTTGTAATGAATATGAGACAGACTCTATCAAAGAAAACACCTTGATGCAAAGACTCTGGATCTCTGCTTTTAATGTTGTATTTAAATCTCCAACTCTCCAATTAATTCACACTTCCTAATAGAAAAAACTGTAGGTCTTAAGCAGTTTTCTAGATGGAGATTGAATAGACAGTGAGTTATTTTCAGAACATTTCAGGGTTGCTGTGAGAGTTGGAGAGGAATCTCTTTTTTCTATCCAATTCCTTTCTTAAAACTGATATCAGAGCCCTGCGACAGATAGACTGGACTGCAGAAAGAATCATCTGTATCCCACTGACACACCATTCAGCTTCTTCATTTTTCACCAACAAGGACAAATGCAGAAACAAATGCAGCTCTCACATCCAAAACTATACGACTCAGACCGCAGCCAACAAAAACAAAATATTGTTCCTGAATACTTAATATCTCATGTTCTACAATACATACAGTACATGACCCTCAAGATGTGAAATTTAGTCTCTTTTATCATTTCCTGTGTCCGAGTGTCAGCTCCAGTGTTACACTTCAACCAGCATAAAAAGAAAGCTAAGACCCAGAGTTTCTGTGCACACAGATTGATTTTTCCTAACATAGAAATTTACAGTCTGAATCATTTTATAGGCAGCTATAGCTTTAATGAGACCCGAGAAGCAGAGGAGCAGCAAATGCAAGCGCCTATTATTGTCCTTCCATTTCCCACAAGCCACATCTTTCTCTTTTGTAGTCATTTGCTATTAGGAGGGCTGAATATTCTTAAAACTCAACAAATTTTGAAAATACGTTTAAGGAGGTAAAAATGGTTAAGAAAAATAAAAACCATTATTGTTACCCCTCCACACCTCTAGTATAATTTGACAAAATGTAGAAATAATAACTGCAACAGGTTAGAAAAGGGGAACTGTAAAGACCTGTTTTTTGTTTTGTTCAAGGTAAATGTCTAGCACCCAATAAGAATAGTTGTAGTTCTACTGCAGCCAATGGAGAGCTTAATAAACAAATAAATAAAAACTGAGCCTAGAGATTTGACAAATGGTACATGTTGAACTTCATAGGGTTGAGAAAAGTCTCTTCCACCAACTTTATGTTGCTTCAGTCACATCATCTAAAAGAAACTGAATGACATTTTCAAGGTTTGTCATCAGCGTCGTGTAGCTGCTTAAAGCACAAATCGTGAGACAGAGTGAGTGAATGCGCTGACGATGCTCAAAGCCCATGGTGGCCACAGGCCGGAATGATGCCAAGGTGTGAGGGCCGTCCAAAGCTGCTTGCAGCTTTAATTATTCATGTGATTATGTCACACTTTGAAATCAGAGTGTTGTTTATTTAACGATGTGAACCTGTCCCTTTAAGGACTTTAGTTTTGTATGTGAAGGCATTTTTAAATGTATTTTCAAAGCAGCATAGATGATTTTCTGGGGCTTTGTGTGAAAAATGTCTCCCTCTTGTTAAATTTTAGTTGAAAGATGTTATTTATGCTTTAAAATAATAGACTGTCGACACATCCTGACCCGTGTTTACTTCTCAATGGCCCTTATTTTTTAGCTGGAAATACTATAAATCTGTTCATTTCTAACATTTTTGTAACCATTGAAGGTGATGAACAAAGCCTTTGACTAGGACTGATAAATCACCACCATTTCAAACGTCATTTACTAGCTTAACATTACAATATGTGAAATCCTTTCTAGAGAATCACTCCTCTCTTTCTGGCTCTGTTTTTATAAAACTGACTTATTTTAGTTTTGTTTTCTAAAACTAATGGCTAGAACCTCTCTAAAAACTATTTCTTTCAACTTGTTTCTTCTTATTTGATGGCACACAAACAAACCATCTACGCTGAGTATCTACAGAATATAAAAGAGAATATTTACGACCCTTGCTTACCAAAGAATCAGTCATCCGAGGTTTTCTGTGGCTGTTTCAACCTTAGATGTGGATCTTTGCTCCCTCAGGAAACATAACACTCTCTCCTGTGCTGATGCTATCTTTAACTCTCTATGCCCTTTAGTATGCTATTTTGCCCGTATTATATGGGAATCTCTATGTAACAAGTATGATAATTTTGTCCATCCTTTAATTCCATGTAAAACTCAACGTCCCAAGGACAGACTGCTGTCTTGGACCCTTTAAACTAATTTGGGACTTGTGTTTGGTGCACTGTAAATAAACCAAACTTACCTGTATCTGTGAATTTATGGGGGGTTTTTCGGGAAAAAAAAACATAAGTTCAGATTTAAAACAAGTCATATTGCTGCTGGTTCTAGAGACCTCATTTGCCATGAGATGCAGTGTTGTATGTTATTAAAATGTACGTTAGTGTACTCTGATGACCTCCGGACCTGCAATGCCAGTGTTTCCCTATTGGATCGCTGACTCTGCACTTTGAATAAAACATGTGCGGGGATTGAATGACCAAATGAAGGACATACTGACATGACAAGTTATTCATATAAACTCTCTGCCCTCTAAACTGCTTCATAATTCATCCTGTGTCCATCTCTACAATTTTACTCCCTCAGCTGAGTCCAGTTTGTTCTGTATTTGAAAAAAAAAAAAGAAAGGCGTTCAATGTAGTATCAAACACTGGGGCTGCACAGTGGCAGAGTCGGCAGCACTTTTGGTATGTTTTCAAAATTGGAGGTATGACAAATAGTTCGGTCTAGAAATTTGGATTGTTTTTTAATTACATGGTTCAATTTAAGAACTCCTGAGATACAACACAATAAATCAAATCACATCTTTTAACTCTGTTTCTATCGGTGTTAAAAGATGACGAGTGGACCTTTAAAGGTAGGATGTTATGTCATTTCTTCTTACATTAACTTGGCGTTCTAGGAATAACGGAACGGAAATTTAAGATTGACTTATCACAAGGTGACACTTATAGCAAGTTCTATGGGTGAATAAAGTATTTTCACAAAATCTAAGATTAAACTAATTTCATAACCAGTTCAAGGCCAGATCCTAACACTTAAAATCCAAGCAATGAAAAAAGACCCGCTAGCTGCAAGAAAATGCTAATTTGAAAGAATGGCTATGTAATTCCATTAAGTCCTCAGCAAATGCATAACAAGCTTACACCTATTTGCAGAAGTTGCCTTATATCTATAAGAATGAACAGTTATTTTTAGCAGAAATTATTTTTTCTGCTTAATTACAATATTTTTTTATTTATTTGTAAAATCTCAAGAAGTAGTCAGAGATGTGATCTAAAGGGAAATATTCACTGGATAAAAAGGAGCAAAAAGATCCAGTAAACAGCAGTTACAAATGAGGCTAGATGACCGTTTACATACAAACACTAACATTCAATTTTACACTTTGGTTATTATAGGAGGCTAATACTGCTGCGAGTTTCTTTAGAATACAAGAAACACATTAAAGTAACAGGATTTTTACAATGTGGCTTAGTTACAAAAACCTACAGAGCCTAATCTACCATTCTAACTGTTTAGTTCAGCTGGTTGCCTCCACTGTTGTATTAAATTATTCATCAGCTTCTAAAATTGTTTGCTACTGTAAGCCATGGCAAGGGCGACTAGAAGCTTTGTCTTTTTCCATTTGGGTCAGAGCAAAGCAGCCTCTTGCATAAGCCCAGCAAATTCATACACAAGGGTAACATCCTAAGGTTTTTGGATCACAGAGAAGCAATACATAAAGATTTATTACAGAGCTCTTTGGGGAGAGTTGCAGACCACCACTAAGATCTCCAGGTTTAATGATCAATTATTCTATTATTCTATAGTATGCACAGGCATTAAAGGAGATGTGAAAGATATCTACAGGATGACTTGAAGCTCTATGGTTGCATAAGTGCATTAGCAGGCAGCAGCCTTGGGACGCCACAGAAGCAAAAGAGCTCCATTGAGGTTTGTAAAAGGCAGACTGATGACTCCGGTTAAATTTAGATATATCCCATAGACTAAGAGCTCTTTAAAGACTCCAGATCTCTGATATACTTTATTTGTCTCATGGGACATTTTTTCTGACCGTACTCACAGACACATAAAAACAAAATCTAAAATATAAGGCAATACTGTTGAATGAGTTTATTTTATTACAATTTTCACTTTGGCCAGTGTTTTACATATTTTGCATCTGTGAAAACATCAGTTTCTAAATAGTTGCATGAAAAGGTTTTAACTAAATTATACCAACATGATAGGAAAAAAATGCCCTGTGGACAGTAGCAGAGGGGATTCTGGGTAAATACAACCAAAACAAACACCCAAGTCAAGCACTAGTGGGAGAAACGGCTTGTGATCTTTTACCAACAACAAAAGATAAATCCTACAACCACCAAAATCTAATCCCACTCCATTTCTATTTACATTTTGTGAAGAGGGAAGTTTCTGTGGCGTTTGGTGCAGCTTTTCAAAGGGTTTGGTACTTTTGACAGCGCAGTGTGACAGAGAACCGCAGCAGTGAAAATGTAGCAAATGTTGAAATTTTAGTCCCCAATCAAACTGAGGCTTCTGAACGTGAAAACATTGAATCTCTTGCATTTGAACTTAGAACAACATGCATCACAAGTTGTTTCCTGCGTCAGAACAACCAGTAAAAATCTGCTAAAGTAGAGTCTTAAGAAAAAAAACTGATTATTGTTTTTGGATATAAAAACAAAATGATATTTAAATTACCTGTGAAACAGTCCCAACACTTGTCATTTCCTCCATAATGCAAAGAAATGACCTGTCTTTAAACCTGTAACTGTCCACAATTGACACAAATTGATCCAACAAATAAAATGAGACCAAACTTTTTAATGATTGTGGCTTGATAAGGGGAGCAGGATTAGGTGTCCTTCCTGTTCTCTGCACTGGTAATCCTGGACAGAGCTGGCTTTTATAAATCTCGCTCAGAGGACCTAAGAGGCTTTGCTAATTGACAGTAGAGAAATTATGCATGAAACATAGTGAGTGAATATGAGAGATGGGACATCAGTGACAGCAGCACAGTGAGTGAGAGAAGAGTCCAGCTGTTGAAGACCTCTGTTCAGTCTGTTTGAGTCACGCATGCACTACATACATCTAATTGCCCTAACGATAATTTCAAGCAAGATTTAATACAGTTTTCAGAAAGAAAAACATACTGTTTGTTAGCAGCAGCAGTAACCCTCCCATCCTGGCACACATTCTTCATTTCCTGTCGTAATTGATTTGTTTAATGTCAGGCAGGGGGAGAATGAGGCTCGCTGCTAACATGTCTCTGGACAAAAGAAGCATTAGTTGGGATTAATCAGGATTAACATTGAAGGAATTCTGATAGACAGGAACAAATAAGAAAACCATAGAAAGAAAATAATTCCTCCACCCACAAGCTAACTGTACTCCTTCTACCCAGTGTCTAACGATTGACATTTCACTGGTGCTAATTGGCAGATGGAGACAACAGCTTTCATTAATGTGAAAACATGCCTCTGTGTGGTCCTGTCATAGTCGTAGTCTTCTATGTGTCTTCGTCTCTTATTTTTTCTAAGCATGCATTATTCACGGAAAGTGTCTTATCTAAATATGCCTTGATCCTAATGTTCTATTAACATCAGAAACTGTATTAGTCATAATTGTGTAAAACCACTCTGCTAGTCAAAATTTATTGGAAGTTTTTAACAAAAAGCTGGAAATCGAAATTATCTTGGTTTAATTTGCCTTAATTGACCATGCAAGAATGTTTAGCTAATTGTTGTGGTTTGGAAACAATTTGTAGGAGCTTCTTGTGCCGAAACAGAGAATAAATAGATCCTGCAGGAGCGACTGTTGTCAGTCACTGCTTTTGTGACTTAATTAGCAGATTGCCTCACTTCTTCCATGTCCATATTACGCTTGGTTTTAAAATCACAAGGCTATAATTAAATTAAATATAACTAAATTGGGTTTTCCAAATACAACTCTAATTATAGTAAGCATGTGAACTCCCTGGTAAAAACACTTGTTACTGCAAGCAAATAAAGCTCTCGTTAACTAAGATTTAGTCTTTGAGCCTAAACTCTAGTCAGCAGATCAAAACTGATTGACTTTACTCTTGATTAAATGCTTCCAATCTAAGAACTCACAGCATTTACATTCTATGATCTGGGACTTACAATTCAATGCATAAGTGGAGGTAAAAATACCAATTATGCGTTCGATGTCTGTTGAGGATCAGAATTAGAGATGTGCTGATTAGGATTTTTCTGGAGAGTAACAGTGGATTTTCCTTAAGGTCTTACCTGCTGATTGACATTTTTTTCTATCTGCAGTAAAAAATATTGTGTGTATACATTATAATATATACACACACAGCAATGAACACCAATGAAAAATGTAAGAATGAAAAATATAAATTTGATGAAATAGGACAAGGAAAGTATATAAATAAATTCCTTTCTGCAGATCTACAAATTTAGGAAATAAAGTTGACAAATTTTATAAAGCCAGAGGCGACTGATTTAAAGTACGAGGCAAATGAAGGTTGTAATTTTGTCTATGTTCTTCTTGCTGCCATTATAGAAATGAAATGTATAAAGCAAAAACCACCACTAGAGAGAAATAAAGTATGGCTTTCAAAAAGGAAAAAAAACAACAATAAAATAAATGAGCTGCACAAGAGAAGTCAGAAAAAATGATTGGGAGGAAAAGGAGAAGAGTTAAGGTGAGATATGAGAGTCAGAAAGCATGAGAGGCAAAGGAAACGACCCCCGGGCAACTGTAAACTGACTTAATCAGATCAAGTTACTGACCTGGATAAACTCTGCTTGGCTGGAACACACAACTTGGATAACAAATCACCCCTTGAGATCAGCGTGTGGTGTGTGAAAGCTTCACAGTGCACTGTAAAACTGTAGGAGGGCAAACAAAATAGTACATTTTGCTGCAATTGATATCTTGTTTTTGGAAAAATGTTGCAAGATGCTGATCCATTTCCAATCACAGGCCAGTCAAAAAAGACAAAGTGAACCTCCAAATGTCATACATGCATTAAGATGTGCAGGTGTGTTCCCTGATGACAGTTTAATCGTAATCCAAGTCTCCAAACTTAGTGCACTAGTTGCACTTTTTTTCACATGGCATTATTATTATTATTTTATTTTTTTACAGGTCTTTAAGCCACTGTCAAATAAAGACAATGTTGACACATTGATGATTGATTAACAATCTAGTATAAATCAAGAAATATGTTTCTTTAAGTTCCTTAAAGATTTTATTTAACAAATATCAATCTTTGGCACTTGGGGAATAGGCATTCTACTAAAACAAAAAGCAAAACATGAATCCATTTTGTCTATCAGCACAAACAAATTGACTAAAGAAAGATCCAGGAGATCAGCTAAGTATAAATAAATTATTTATTTAGTACATATCAGGAATTAAATTCCACCACATAGTTGAAATTTTAGTGAAAGTTAATTGATGCTGTCAGAATTCAGGAGAAGAATTTGTTTTTTTCTGTCTCAATTTTGTTGAGCAACATTTTACAGGATACCTCATTAAAAGACGGTAAAAATCATTCAAACATCTTGGTTTTTTTCTTTTCTTTCTTTCTTCTAAATGTTTTTTTCCCACAAACAAATGTGTATCTGCAACTTCAACTGGATTTTAGAGCACTGGCCAAGAAAGTAATTTCAAAAGTAGTAAAATCAAACCAAATATGCTTTGAAAATCTCTTTCAAATGTGTGTTTATATGTAAACAAACCAGAGTTTTGAGGAAAGCTTCCTTTTGATGCAAGCCCACATTAATTTCCCCCAGAGAGATGAAGATGCAGCATTAATTCTCTGCAAAATGTCAACGACTTCTGGCAAAACCATAATGACTCAATCGCCTGGGAACTACAAAATGACTGACTTCATGAAACGCTAAGAATAAAGAATGAGAGGAAGAGATGAAGTGACAGAGAAAGAGGAGAAGGGCTTTTTTCAATTGAATCAGAGTTTAGGAAACAGTTCATTGAGTTCTGCGGCTTTTGCTATCGTTCCTTTGCAGCATGCATACATGATGCGTTTTAATGGATCAATTCACAATTGTGTGCGCATGAGTAAGTGTCTATGACCACAAGGAACAAAGACAGGAATGCGCCTGTTAAGCGTTTTGCACATTGTGCACGCTTATAATATGCCCTCGTTTGTTGCAAGGTTCCCATTTCTCCCACAGTGATGCTTAATGGCAAATTTAGAGGCATATTGACAAACTTTCATCATATGGTTTCATACTGCAGAAGATGAAACATGGACAAACATGCTGAAAAATCATAGTTTCTATATAAAACAAACTCCATTCACTGTATTACAGTTTCTCACTAGTAGATTATGTAATCTCTGTCAGTCTGTGAGAGTAACCTTTATTCTGACGCTGCTCGCTTCTACCTCCTGACACCAAGACCTACAGAACACACCACACATTTGTCAAATAGGAAAGTCTAACATAATGTCAACATAAAGTCTAACATAATGTAAATATTGTGTGACCATATAAGCTTTGTTTTTTATTTAAATTATCACAAAATGTTAAATTTAGACGTTGTTTTTAAGTGAATACACATTTTGAAACACAGAAGTTCAACAAATTGATATTAGCACATCAGGTTTAGGTGGAAACTGAGATTAATGTTACTTGTTTATTACAGGCACCTCTTGTATAGTAGATTGGTAGCCATAGGCTTAAAACAATATTGCAATATTATTTGTCCAGTCGTCCAGTTTTACAAGAGCCAATTTGTTAGAACCAAAGCAAAAATGCATTAAATTACTTTTATGACACTTCTAAGCAAATTGCAAACATGTAGTAAAGACGCTGTATTTCATCAATCTTGTGTTAGCAAAGTGTCACATTTCAGACCCAGGATATGTAGAAATTAAAGTATGAAAGATAAATAAATTATAAATCGCACAGATAATTGTAAGAGTGACTTTTATGACAAAAAAACAACTTTATGAGAATTTCTTTATGTCATGAGTTGCAAGTGTTGAGGAGTGACGCAGAGACCCAGGTTATGGAAAATGATGATGATTTAATGAAGCTTTTCAGTCCAAAACAGGCAGCACGGCAGAAGGTAGCGCACAGCTAACACC
>CAEGAF010059909.1:0-14046 GCA_903067075.1 Micropoecilia bifurca
TTTTACATCACACATCTGAAAATTGATTGGATACTTTCTTAAAAATTACATCATGATTATCCTTTTTTTATGGTATGTAATTTTACTAAATAGTAAAAGATTATTAAGGCACTTAAAAGTTCACTTAATAATTAGAAAGTGTACTTTCACAAATGAAAGCATGTTTGAAGTATACTAAAGTATACTTATTTTTACCAGGGAATAGTGACTAGAATCAAAAGAATGAGGAAAGAATGAAAATTATCTGAAGAAATGTAAAGAACAATTTTTTAAAACAGAAAGAGAAACTGAGCTCACACAAAACAAACATTAAACCAGTTTAAAGGGAGGTTAGAAGAAATGGTTCAGTATCTCTGGAAAACTTTTAGGCTCATTTATATTCTTAATGTATTTTATGGTTAAATAATAATGTCTCAGATTCACTGCTACAAATATTACAACCAGGTTTTTATTCTCTGAGCTGCATCTTGGAGTTTTTCTCCAGTTTTTCTTTTAATACCATGGCAGGAACATACAACACGACAGTTTCAATATCAAACAGCATGAAAAATGTGTTAAATGTTTATACAAAGATAAATAATGAAAAAGTCTCTTCAAACTTTACTGATAATGAAACACCTGATACTCCGAGTTTGTTCCAGTTTGAACTGAGGCTGTTAGATTAGGACCAGCAGTTTGTGTTTCGTTTTGACTCATATCTTTTGTCACCATCCAGAGGATCAGGACCAAGTTCACCTACTGATGTGTTGCTCCAACAAAAATGATCAAACAGCAAACTGAACAGTGATGGACTGATGTCCATCTTTAAAGCTCATGTTAAACATATTCCAGCTAGATTCCCTCAGAATAAAGTTCTGTTTAGCTTTTATTCACTTCTGTGAAATCAAAACTCCTAATTGATATAAAGAGGTTAAATTTTCCACTGAGGCCTCCGACAGATGAAGACTCAGGTTTTCTGGATTTTCCTGCTTTATAGATATATTGATGAAATACTTTAACTTATTGATTTTGTTTGTAGTTCAATACCAAACAAACTAGGACTGGACAGTTTATTTCCTCATTTTTAGATGTGTTTCTTCCACCTTCCATACATGAATCTCTGTGATGCGTCACAAGAATTCAGACAGTGTCTCTCTGTGCATCATGATCCTCTTCCAATGAGAGGAGAACTTTCTGTTTGGAGCAGCAGGAGGTCTGGATGCTGCATTTCTCATATTCACAGCTGAAACTTTCACAGATCCTTTACCTGCAACAGGTAAGAACCAGAACCAGAACTTGTCTCCTTTTGTTTTTAAAGACAGAAGTTTAACAGCTTTAATTAAGGTTTACAAAATCAGGCTGAATAGTCAAAACTATATATATATATATATATATACTAAGTTTTCTAGCCTAATGATGGAGATTTTTTTTGTCTGAACATTTCTTTGTTTTCTTCTCATCAAATAGTTGTCATTAATTTATTAAGTACAGGGTTTAATTGACCAGACACTGAATGACTTTAGTCAGAGGTTCAGACAGTTTCAACCTTAAGTCAGAATGAAGATTGAAACCTAATCTGTGATCTTTAACGGCTTGAAAACTTTCCCCAATTTCTTCAACATGCACTTAAATTTTCATCAAAAGCTGTTGTTTCATAAACTGATGGTATTTATTAGTGAATGTCGTCTGTGTCGAGTGAGTCAAATGATCCAGGAGGATTTTTATGTCCCTCGGTTTGTTTCACTGCCTCCCACCAGCAGTAAATGTCCCTACAGGCAGGACAGCAGAGCTGATCCTCACTCTGCCAATCAGACATGGAAACAGGTTTTCTTAACCCTGAGCTGCTGGGATCCATCATCTGCATGTTTTGCATGTTTTCCTTGCTCTAACTCACCAAACTTGAAAAACACGAAGCTCGTCGTCCTGAGATAAGAAATAGTGATGGTGACATGAATCATCAGTTTCTGATGTTGCTGGTTAAAAGCACAGAATGGATATAAAATTAAGTATCTGAATCATCTTTAGATTCTTCACATTGAGATGTTCATCTCAGAGCAGATGTCAAACTAATTCACACTTGTTTAATGTATGATCTCTTCCTCTAGACCAGTGTTTCTCCCTCTGGTCCTCAGCCTCCTGCTCTGCATGTTCTAGATGAGCCTCTATTCCAGAACAGCTTAAATGATTACATGACCATCAGTTGCTGCAGAACATTGTTAATCATCCAGAGATGCAATTCAGGTGGCAGAAGGGAAACAACCTAAAACATGGAGGACAGGGAGACTGAGGACCAGGATGGAGAAACTCTGGTCTTGTTAGTCAGATAAATACATTTTGTGACATTTATGCAAATGTCAAATATTATGCTATTTATTTTGGGACTATAATTTAT
Source organism: Micropoecilia bifurca (assembly GCA_903067075.1). Classification (NCBI taxonomy): domain Eukaryota; kingdom Metazoa; phylum Chordata; class Actinopteri; order Cyprinodontiformes; family Poeciliidae; genus Micropoecilia; species Micropoecilia bifurca. Next base: position 2,372 of record CAEGAF010059909.1, read on the forward strand.
TGATTATGGTCTGTTACAGAAAGTATCTGAGCTCCCAGGTGAAGCAGGAAACATCAGCAGGTTTACAGAAGTTGGGATAAAAACATTTTCTCACCTCCAGGAGATTCTCCAGTTCCCAGTTTTACAGTTTCTGTCTCATCTTTGCTTCCTAAAATGACTCAGCTGATCTCGACCTCATGGTTTGTGTCCTTGTCTTTGTGAAGATCTCTGTGATGCATCAGCTCAGGTTTTTATACATCGTTAAAATTCACTTGGAAACAACAATTCACCTTTAAAAACATCAGAAATTACAACACAAGATCTGTGTTGGTTTTATAACATTATAGGCGATGGTTTATATATGTGAAGCTATTTATTAGCAAATATTAAAACGTTGCTAGAGAAGTAGAAACTGGGTCCATCGTAAAAAGATGCCCTCAAATAAATTGAAAACATGCAGGCAATAAATTCCTAAAAGAAGAAACCCTGACAGGTGAATCATCAGCGTTTAGCTGCCGTTTATTTTGATTCACAAGCTGATGAACCAGTTCCTGAATCAGCCTCCTCAGCAGGTACAGTCTGGTCTTCCCCTTCCTGTAAAGAGCTTCAGAGTTATGAGTCCAGTCTGGTTTGTTGATCAGGTGAACAGTCAGGTTCCTATGAGAGTCGACTGTCTCCATATCGGTGTCAGTCTGGTGGGTTTGTACCAGCAGCTCCACCAGGTGGCTCCACTGCCACCAGCCCATAAAGTCCTGAGTCCACAGACTGTTTGCCGAGTCGACCTCAGCTGTCTGAGGCAGATGGAGGGTCATCAGAGGACAGATGGCAGCTTGAGGAGCTGATGAAAAATCTGCAGAACGGAGAAGCAGAACAGAGCCGACCTGTTGTCTGAACACAGGAAGTCTTGGTTTCTCTTTTCTGTTTCCACCTCATATCTGCAGCATTCAGGATCAGACGACTACTGACACCATATGAGATGAACATCCAGCTGTTTTCATGTCAAAATCCTGAAAGTTATAACAATATGTCTTTTAATATGTCATCAATAACCAATATATTAGATAACTTTCAAATACTTTTTTTTACTGAAATTAGTTTGAGGCTGAATATTTATTTTTTTAATTGCATTGCTTTCAGAAATGGATGATGAAATTGTCTCTGTTGTTATCGACAATGGATCTGGTGTCTGTAAGGCTGGAATGGCTACAGAAGAAAACCCCCATGTGTTTCCATCCATTGTTGGATGTCACAAGTACATGGTAAAGTTTCAATATCAATGAGTGGATCAGAACTAAATCTGCAATAGTTTGCAAATTAATTTGTGCTTTTAATTTTCAGGCTACATCAGTGAGTATGAAACGAGTCCATGTGGCCACTGGGATAATATATGAACCTGGAATGAAGACAAAAACAGAAAGACAAACTCTAAACTTTACAGAAACCTTACAGACACAAGTCACATGGTCTCACAAGTATAACTAAAGGTTGTATGAACCATGAGGTTCATTTACGTGTCAAACAGACTGATGGGTATTTTCTTGAACCTTCATTTAAAAGAACCACAGACAACGCATGTGAATTATTATGACAAAGCTTTTGCAAAAGGAGAAGATTCAGCAAACGGCTCCTCCAAGCCGTTCACCGAGCGTCTGAAAACCTTTGGTTTCAGCTTGTCTTTTATTATCAAACACAAACAGGGAGGATGGGGGACGGAGGACAGCCAGAAAAGAAAGACAGTATAGACAATATTTATCACTGCACACAGGCAGTTTCTAAAGTAGGGAGTATCCAGTTGATAAGACGACACCTGTGGAAACGTAATTTAAGGTCTGGGAAACAGACAGTTAACTGTTTCACATGAAGACGTGGCCTTCAGGTCAGTTTATACACACAGAAGAAAGAGACACTTTAAACTGAACATTAGACTGAATGTGAACTAAAGTAATAACAAATGATAAAACCAAAAAATCTCTAACACAGACCAACAGAGCATGAGAAACAATGTAAGGTGCTGAAGAAACGCATGAAGTAAAATAAAGGAAAATAAAAGAAAGAATCTGCAGCTGACAAAAAACTAAAGTACATGAATGAATAAAAAAACAAGGGAAAACGGAAACATATGAATTAAAAATAAACACAGCATAAAAATAATCTATGAAATGAAACCTAAGGACTAACTAATGAGGCAAAAACCTTCTAATGAATAATAAACACCAATAAAAGCTAAATGGCTCTAATGAACAAAAATAATAAACCCAAAAGACAATCAAAATATCGACACTAACAGGTTGTGACAAGAATAATGGCAAAAAAGTAATAAAACTAAAATAAAAATAAAACACCAAAACAAACGATAATAAAACCAGACATGAAGAAATGACTCCATGAACCAATAAAAATATGACAAAAGCTGGACTGAATTAAACTGTGAAAAAATAGATGATCCAAATACAAACAGCAGCTCCTGACAGAAATAATCTGAATAAATTACTCTGAGCATTAAAGAAGAACCAATAAAATTAAACCTGGAGGAAAGAACCAATGTGGCAGAAACCATGAAACAGAAAAATCCCATAAAATGATCACAAGCTGAAAACCCAAACAGTCCAGAATTGTGATATTTATTATGATCCTTGTTAAATAACTGGATCTGATACTTGGTTTTTGGGTTTGACTGTTTAATAAAAAACCTTTTATCAAAAAACGTTGGAGTCGTTTTGCTTAGTCTGTGAGATCGTAATGGTTTCTCATGCAGAAGTTTTCCAGGACAGTTTTCCTTTCATGTGTGTCTCTGTGACTCTGGTGTCGTTCATGTTGCCTCCTGATGTAGAGAGACTACAGGGGAAACGAGGCCCAGGAGAGGAGAGGAGTGTTGGCCTTAAAATACATCACTGACGAGAACTTTAACACCGACTGGGATGAACTGGAAAAGGTGAGGCTGTGATGAAAACTTTTATCTATAACTGGATGTATAACCTGTTAAGTCAAAGACTGAGACATAATGTAAGTTCTGGCTTTCATATTCATCAGCAGTTTCTCCATACATGAACGTTGCTATGTTTAGCTCTGAAGCTAACCTCTTAGCTCTTCTGGGTCACTTTAATACATAATATTTACTCTTTGGTTCAGCTGTACAAAGTGAAATTAATTCACTTTTGCCACTAACTTTATAAGTAATGTCTGAAACCTCAGAGGTAAAACTAACCTGTTACCATTGTGCAGCTGTGGTTTCATGCCTATGACTCTGAGCTGCGGGTGAATCCTGGAGAACATCCAGTCCTGCTGTCAGAGGCTGCAGAGACACCCAAACCCTGCAGGGAGAAAAAAACTCAGGCAGGTTTTAATCAAATGTCTAAATAAAACTCCTGACATCTGTGACCATCCTGCACTAATAGAGACACTTTGTACTCTGTGGACCTTTGGTTTGGATTTGTCAAGTGAAATAAAGTCTTTTTGTTGGTTCAGATCCTTTTTGAGGTCTTTCAAGTTCCTGCCTTGTACTTGGCCAATCAGTCGGTTTTATCTCTGTTTGCTACTGGTCACACCACAGGTCAGTGAGCTTCAACATAAAACTGGATGCTCCTCTCATTCTGGATTAAATTAATCTTATTGTAATAAATTCAGTAGATTTCTGACCCATTAGTGTTTCTAAAGTAACCTTTACTATGATTTCTTGCAGGTCTAGTGGTGGAATCTGGTGATGTTCTCAGCCACACTGTCCCAATATATGATGGCTACTGTCTGCCCCATGCCATCTGCTGCACATCCGTGTCTGGAAGAGGCCTGACGGATTATCTGGTCAGGATCCTCATGGACAAGGGTCACTACTTCACTACCAGCGGTACAACAGCCACTGAACGCTTCTGGTTTCTCCTGAATTTAAACTCTAATGGACAGAAAAGACTCACATCCTGAACCTTTGTGTCTCTCTGACATTCAGCTGAGCGGGAAATAGTTCGAGACATGAAGGAGAAGTTTTGCTATGTGGCCCTAGACGTTGAGCAGGAAACAAACATAGCGTCTTCCTCCACCTCACTGGAGAAGATCTACACACTTCCAGATGGACAAGAAGTCCAGATCTGCAGCGAGAGGTTCTGCTGTCCAGAAGTTCTCTTCCAACCAGATTTAGTTGGTTGGTAGCAATTGGAAAAAGACAAAAAATACATCAATACAGCATTACTCTTTCATTTATTCATTAAAACTGTTTAATGTTTGTATTATTCAGGAAAGGAGTCAGCTGGTCTTCATGAGAACGTTTGCAGCAGCATCATGAAGTGTGACATTGACATCCGGAGAGAGTTATATTCTAACATCCTCCTTTCTGGAGGTTCCACCTTGTTCCCTGGATTCGCTGAGCGCATGCAGAAAGAAGTCACTGCTGTGGCTCCGGCTGGCGTCAGAATCAAGGTGCATGAGTTTATTCTGGCATTGCAGCTAAATGAAGAACAAACTGACCTGCAGGCTGCAGCACAACCAGCATCTCTGCAGCATCTGAAATCAAAAGATGGATTTCCTCCTGTTGGAAACGTCTCTGCTGCTCAGTCCCTGAACAGAGCAGCAGATTTAGAAAGTAAACATGTCCATAGAGCTCAAATGAACATTTAGCCAGGAATTAGCATAACTTGGCAATTTCACAACTTTAATTTTCATTGATGAAATTAAATCTTTTACTAAAACATCAACTGTGACTGAAGATGCTGGGATCAGGCAAAGATTTAACAATCACATCTTAAATGTTTAGTTTTGGTTACTGTAAGCCTCCCAAAGGTCAAAGAAGAGAAATGATACAGACGTTTTAGGCATCATCACTTAATTTAGCCTTAAAACATTCAAGATATTCACCAAAGCATTAAACTGACATGAAAACAGAAACGGTTGATGTATTTGTGAGACAATATTTCCAGTGACTCAGTGATGCTCACTGGTTAGCAGCTAATACCAAATGAATCATCTTTGCTTTGTTTTCTGGTCCTCCTGCAGATTGAGGCTCCACCATGCAGGAACATCTCTGCCTGGCTTGGCGGCGCCGTCCTGACCAGCCTGTCCTCCTTCCAGCAGATCTGGGTCAGCAAACAGGAATACGATGAGTCGGGTCCCAAGATCGTCCACCGCAAATGTTTCTAATCATCTGTTTCCTTCGCACTGAACTTTCTTTTATTGCTGCACCAAGCTGAGAGGGTCAGGTGTCTTTTCCCATTTAGCAAGTTATCATTTTTATTGGGTTTTTCAATAATGTGGAGAAAAATAGTCTATCAATACTTGAAGAGTGAAATTAGAGTGAAAATTATAAAACTATTAAAGCTTTTAACTGTTAGAGCTTTGAAATAAATTCAGGAGCTTCTTGTTTTAGCCTAAGAATTGTTGCTGTTTTGTTTAACTAGCAGCCTATTTTGGTGATAATCAATCAATCAATCAATCAATCAATCAATCAATCAATCAAATTTTATTTGTATAGCACATTTCAGTAGCAAGGCATTTCAAAGTGATTTACATAATTAAAATAAAAACAGCAGGTGACAGTGAATAAACAGTGGGAGAAAAATAAAAATAAATTAAAAAGTAAATATAAAAACTTTAACATTTAAAACTTCTTTAGTCAAACCACCATTTGACAAGGACTCAATAGGATATAATGAGATATAAAACTTATTATAACACCTTTCATATCTCATTATAACAATGTAATGGTTCTGAATTTATTTCCAAACTTCAACAGATAAACACTTCAGTATGAAAACAACTTAATTAAAATTCAGTTTGTTTTGTAAAATTTAACTTGACAAATAACAGTAAAATGCTGCCCAAATATGTAACAGTGAAATATCTGGAGATTTGAGTCTGAGTTAGGAAAAGACCAGAGTATTTAATTCATGTTTTCTCTTGCAGCTAATATGTGACCAAATGTATTTAAACATGTTTAAATCTTGACAGATGGACAAAAAACCCATTTATGAACACAATTCAGAGTTAACTGAAAAAATAAGTGTTTTTCCTACAACCTGTCATAGTCAAGAGATAAACTGCACATCTTGAATTAAAGCTTTAAAACATGCAATGATCTGAAGCAGAACATCAGTAAAGAGCTGAGGCCAAAATCAGATTGGATTTCATAATTAATAATCATAATTCGTTAATCTTTCTATGGAAAATAAGATAATCAATCCCTCTTATGTGGCCTAAAACATGAAGTTCCCCTTTATTCAGGGGCCACAAACTGAACAAAGTCTGTGGCCCCTGAATAAAGGGACCAGGTGAGGGAACAAATGTTGAAGATAAAGAAATATAATAAATCTTTTGTTCACTGAACTGTTGCTATGAGACGTGAGCTGATCCAGTTCAGATGAAGAAGAATTTCACTGATGGAAAAGAAATATTTAAATGTGCTATTTCCAGTTGTCTTCTTGAATATTGTTGTTGTTTTTTGACCTAGTTTACCATCCACAACACAAATCAAACCGATCAGCAGTCAAATCCAGATTCATGTTGGGTTGAAGTTCTCCATCCTCCTCATCTGATCTTTATTTCTCCCTAAGCAGGAAAACTAAACATCAAAGTCTGGCTGTTCTAAAACAAACATCTGAAGAATCTATTTCACACTGAAGAAGGAAAGAAAAACTTTATCTGTAGATCATCAGTTTCAGTTCACTGAGCTGGTTAAACAATAATTCAGGTTTGTTCAGATCTCTGGAATTTATATCAAAACTGAAAAACTGACAAGAAATAAAAACAAAAGCTGATAAAACCAGTTCAGTGTCATGGAGACAGAACTGGTTGGTTTAGTGTCTAAAAGGCTTAAAGGTCAGATTTAAACACGTTTTCAATCAGATTTAATCTGCTGCTCTGGTTTACAGAGAACAGAAGCATTAAGAAGATCAGACCTTCAGTCTGTTCGCAAGAGAGAAAAACTTGTGTTTTTCATTGTAATATATAATCTGAGTAAATTCAATTAAATCTAAACTAATTTTATTAATGATTTAAGAAAATAAAGGCCAGATTAGAGAGAGTTCATCCTCAAGTTAACGGCATAAAATGAAAACTGTAACTTAAGATGGGAAATGGAACTGGGAGATAATGTGTCTTGGTAAAATGCTGCTAGTATTTAGGGAGCAGCAAACGGTGTGTCTGGATCCAGACCTGGAAAAGGGATTGTGACAGATATGAACAAGCTCTGGACTCAGTCCTGCTCTCTGCATGTGTGGATCTGAAAGAAGCTGCGTCGTCTGGCTGCTGTTTGTCTTCTACAGTGACAAATAGAAAATATCAGAATCAAAAATATACAATATGTTAATAAACTGAAAAACATCCCAAGACGAGTAAATCACATCTATAACTTCCTGATTGAGAAAAATTGCACCACTAATACAAGAATTAAAAAGGTATGGGAATCAGAACTAAACAAATAGTTCACAGAGGAGCAGTGGGGCAAGATAGTCAAACAAATGTTGAAACCCATGAGAGATGGGCTGGGGTCAACCCTACCAAACCCTAACCTACCCTACCTTAACCCTACCCAACCCTTACAAACCCTAACCTACCCTACCAAACCCTAACCCGCTCCATACAGTTCAAAATTCTGAATCGTTTGTATTGGACACCAGTCAAACTATTTAGAGCTAAGATAAGTAACTCTGATACTTGCTGGTGATGTAAACAAAGTCCAGGAAACTTGCTTCATATGTTCCTTACATGTCCGATTTTAATTTCTTATTGGCAGAAGGTGATGGGAAAAATCAGCAGCATCCTTAGTTCAAACTTACTCCTGACACCTACATTGGGACTTCTTCATTTCTTAGACTACAAGTTTCAAATAGAAATAAAAAATACAATGGTTAAAAATAGCACCACAGCAAAACGAGTTATATTAAGACAGTGGAAAGGCCAGAATAACCCCACCTATCCAGAAAGGTATGCAGACCTTTCAGAGACGGACTCTTACAAAAGACTCATTCACAAAATAAATGGCAGCTTGAAACATATCAGAGTGGGAATCGTTCTTAAAACTAGAGAGAAAAGATTTGAATACCATGGGTCCAAATTAAATCAATACAATGTGTGTGTACTCCATTATTATTATTTTTTTTTCATTAATTTGTTTTTTTTTCTTTGCTTTAGCTCTGTCTGGCTGAGAGGGGGGGGGACTGGGAGAGATTCAGGGGTTCAGGGGAGAAAATGTTAAACAGTCCTTTTCTGTATAACTACTTAATGACGTATTCTTTACAGCGTTGATATTGTCAATATTGGTTTCACTGTATGTTTCATTGTCGAAGGGTTTAGTAAACGTTGAAAAATGAAAAAAAATAAAAAATAGAAAATATCAGTCACAATTAAGGCTGAGGAATTTAATTTAGAGGAAGATGGACCTCTGACCGAGACAGCAGAGAACAGATGGAGCAACAAACTTAACTGTTTTACACTGAAAGGTGGATCTGTGGGACAGAGAGGGATCCTTACCTACAGGTCTGAGAACAGCAGGAGCTTAAGCTGCTAAATGGATTTACATGATGAAGATGGAATTAGGTAATACAATTTAGAGTAAGGCTGTTACAAAATTCTAAAAAAGTGAAGCCTTGTGAAATATTTCACTGATTATTTTATGACCTGCTTTTCAAGCAATTATCTCATTAAGAACTTTGTTTAGCCACAGCCAGACGTTTTTCCAGCCTCAACCAGAACACTTTCATTATAGTTTCAGCTTTTTATCCAGTCAACCAGTTTCAGTTTGGTTTATTCCCACCAACTAACCTGTCAGGGGTTTAAATCAGTCTGAGGAACCTACAGAATATGGACATAATATATTGTGACATCCACGTTTCCTCTGTGGTTTTCTTAGGTTTCAGGACATAATTAGCTAAATTTAAAAAAAACAAAACTTAAGAACTGTACAAACTGTACAGAACTGTGAGGATTTGGTTTTCTGTGTTGCCTCCAGCTGCCCCTGGTTTCCCCTGATTAACTTCCTGTGTATTTAAACCTTTTCAAGTCCAGTCCTCAGGCCTCCTGCTCTGCATGTTTTAGATGAGCCTCTATTCCAGAACAAATGAATACATGAATTCTTCTACAGCCATTAAGACCTGCAGAAGGCTGATAATCACTCACAGATTCAATCCAGGTGTGGAAGAAGGGAAACACCTAAAACATGCAGAGCAGGAGAACCTAAGGACCGGACCTGAGAAACACTGATTTAAACCCACCTGTGTCTCTTGTTCCCTGTCAGATCCTGGTCTAATGTCAAGTCTTTGTTGTTGTTGGTTCATTGTCCTCCCAGCTGTAACAGTGTGTTTGAGTTCCTGGCCTCATTGTCATCACTAAACCATAATTTTCACCATAACCTGGGTCCAACCAACCATAACGGGATGACATAACCATGTCATCCTCACCAAAAACAAGCCACCACTCAAGACACTGTCTATATCAGGGGTGGGCAATCCTGAGGACCTGAGTCCTGCAACTCTTGGACGTCTCCCTGGTCCAACACACTTGAATCCAACAGCTGAATCACCTCCTAAAATCTGTCAAGTTCTCCAGAGTCCTGCTAACGACCTCATCATTTGACTCAGGTGTGTTGAAGTAAAGACACATGTGAAAGTTTCAGGAGACCCTCCAGGCCTGGAGTTGCCCACCCCTGGTCTATATGCTCTCGCCAATATGGTGTTTTGGTTTCTTGTCTTTCTCATCTCTCTAAAGTAACTGAAAACAGTCAGAGAAAAGTTTTTTCCCAGATTTCACCACACAACCTCAGTTTAATTAAAAAAAAGCGCTAAACTGTCACCTCAAACTACTGAATGATGACTGTTCAAATACCTGAGTGACGTTGGCCCCCAAACTTCATCAAATCTAATGAAATTGGTATCAAACGTTTGTGCAGCTTTTGCTTTCAGAGGTCATGAAAGGTCAACCATCCCCACACCTTCTCAAATCAGGGAAAATTGGTGAACTCAGCTGCTTGTGATAGTTTGTGCAGCAAAGCTTTTTGTTTGTTCTGATATCATTTTAAATGAAATAATAAAAAGTTTTCCAGAGTCTTCAAAGGTCAAGAAACATCTGTTCACATCGGAAGAGTGAATTTCATTTAAAATGCTCAGGTGCCGACCAGTGAACATTTGAACTTGGTCTTATTCAGAATGAACTGGTACAACACCTGCCTAAACAAAACCAGTGACCTGTATTTTGGTTGCTGATCACCAGGGGGCGCAATTAAACACACTGCACTTTTGAAATACAAAAAATAAGACTTGAGGCAGAATAACTTTAGAAAAACATTACAAATAGAAATGGGAGTGTTTGCTATCCCTCAGAAACCAATAACCTATAGATCTGGCTTGATGACAAAGGATGTGTCCCAACAGGAGGAGGAGGAAGATTGATGAAGACAGACGTCCCTGATGTGCTTCTGCCTCCACATGGATGCTGAGATAAGGCTTTTGGTGCTGAACCCAGCTGATGTCAGAAGAGCGATTTGAAGCGATTTGAGCGATTTGAAGCCACATGTTGGGGGGCTAACAGGTTGGTCCCCATGTGCAGGACAGTCTTCATCTCTGTGGTCCCAGTTTCAGCTGCAGATTTCTTTGTCCATCTCCATCTTGGCTCCAAGCTGCCTGGAGGATCCAACCAAAAGTTCCTCTTTTTGCTTCAGTTCTTATAGGAGTTTCCACCCTGTGAACATGTTAGCATTGGCTAACTGTTGCCATGCTTGTTTTACTGGCTGTCTGATTGAATAGATGATCTCAGATCCACCTTTGCTTTAGAGACATTATGTCATGTCTGTTCATGTCTTGAGCTGCTGAAGGGTGAGACTCCATCCTTTAGCCTGCAAAGTGTAGTTCCCCTTTTGTTCTGGGCCGTTCATTTATCTTTGCTCTCCTTTCAGTTCTTCTTTTCCCTAAACTCCCACCTAGTACCTCCCTCCAACACAACATCAATAATCTTTTTACATCATTTCAAGTTCATTGTCAAAATCACATCTATAACCTCTTTAGCTTCTCCAATTAGCATCAAAACAACATTAATACAAGTATTTTGCACTGGTTCTAATTACTCAAAGTGTTTAGAATTCTCTCTTTTAAATTAGTGGACCCCAAACTACGGCCCCCGGGCCAAACACGACCCGCCTCCACATTTTGTCCGGCCCTCTTAACAATACCAGAGAGCATTTAGATTATATTTTTCCATATACCGCAGGGGTCCCTAAACTTTTTCCTGTGAGGCCCACATAACTTTTTCCTTCTTTGCTGGGGGCCGGAGTCAGTTTTGTAACAGAAATTGTTTCAGAGTTTTGACCGTCTTTTTTTTAAGCCCCTAATGTGCAGGGCGGTCGGGAAACATGTCAATGGGGAAAAGGCAGACTGACATAAACCTTTAAAAACCACAGAAACAATTTCTGCATTCCGATTATTGAAATTTAAAAGTGCTGTGTTGTTCTATCAGCCCGTTTCATACCGGACCACTTACAGCTCCGGTGTTAACGCTATAAATGAACGATCTCTATCTGGTGTCACCATGGAGGGATTTAGTTATTTAAATAGGTTCATTTTTCAGAGGGAGACACAGTGAGGGTATCGAGATTTTAGCTACCAGTAGCAGGAGAGGAGCTAACAAGAAGCTAACAGAAGCTAATAAACACTGAATAGAAGAAGAGCCGCCATGTTGCAGCCAAGCATGATTTAATGTTACACAATACAGTTTTACCAAGTTGCTCA
>CAEGAF010059917.1:0-19584 GCA_903067075.1 Micropoecilia bifurca
AATGGGTGAATGTGGCTCTAGTGTAAAGCGCTTTGAGTGGTTAAAAATGATTAGATAAAGCGCTATATAAGTTCAGTCCATTTATTTTAACTATATAATGACAATGGCTATTTGACGATAGAATAAAGCTACCAGTGCAGTTAATTGCCCCTTATTTAAATTCATAATTGTGTTCTTTTACTTATTGTCACATCGTGTGAGACTTTGCCATCATAATGCAGCATTTGGAAACTGTTTTAACACCTTTGTTTTGCCTGTCGATAGATGGATAGATAAATAAACAAGTATATGGTCCAGACAGATGGAGGAGGGGTGGATGGACGGTTGAACACATGGATGGATGATGATACAGGCTCTAAGACGAATGTGTGGATGAATAAATTGTTAGACAGATCGATGTATGGATGAATGGATGTAAATAACTCAGTGTAATTTATAATTTCATATAATTTTCAGTGTTTCGTTCAGCCCAATCAGGATGTATGCTGAGTTCTTCAGAGTTGTGAAGTAAGTGGACAGATCGTCTTTCGCTGTATTTTCCAACCCCTCGTTGCTTCCTGCAGTGTCTGTGTCCCTGCCAGCAGCAGAGCGGTGAGCAATCCTTGACCCAAATCCTTCGTTAAGCTAATAGGATCAAAGTGTGATCCGGCAGACGTCAGGCTACCTAATGATGGCTGCGCACCTTTCTTTCCAGGTCGCACGCTGGTGTCCGACACCGGGCTGGCCCTGCCGTTGGAGAGCTCAGGCTTAATCATCCCCGCCTGCCCTCCATCTCTCTTCCCTTCCTTCTTTAACTCCTGTGAAGGAAAACAGAGGAGGAAACGTAATGAGTCCAGCAGGTCTTGATGCTCAATGCAGATTTTTTTGCTTAAATCAGTTTTTTTTGTTCTTTCATTCCACAAATTTAACCCGACCGTAAAGAGCCTTCTGTGAAAACAGTTTATAAACTGTTAAAAACCCTACAACAAAGAAGAACATAAACGTCACACAAAAGGCGAATGATTGCAGAAGTAATAATGAATGAAGCCATTTAAAAATCGGTTTTAAAGTTCATTCACAAATTGTAGCCGACAATATCGACACAAGACCATGAAATCATGAAGGGAGTTAATCTGTTCCGCCTGATTTACTGCATCGCACGTTATAATTCTGAATAATTAAAAATTATTAAAAACGTCACTAATTAATGACATCAAAGGCGGATAAAATGCGACTTGAGCTTTCACTTTAGCAAATTTTGATGGACAAGAAATTCTCCCAATAATTAATAATGTTGTTTCGAGATAATAATTGTTTTTTGGCAATAAGTTAATATATTTTGGCGTCTAGAAAACAAGCCGTCCTGAATGTAACATCACAAATCAGCAGGCACTGACCTTTCACCTAGTAACCCCAGTGAAGTCCAATCCGTTGCCTAGCAACCCCAGCCACGCCCAGCCTAGCAACCCAAGTGGAGCTTTAACTGCAGCTACACCAGCAGGTCTATGGAGTTAGATTTGTTTCACAATTATTCAATCCAAAAAAATCATGTCAAACAAAAACATAAACCTTTTAATCATAAAAATAATTTTTTACGAAACAAAAACATTTTTAAAGATTTTTTTTAATTGAAGTCACTAATTTTTTGATTGAATCTCTTTTTGGTTGAGTCTATATTTTTTTGGTTGAAACATTTTATTTGGTTGAGTATTTTTTCTTTTTTGTTTGAAATGATTTTTTTATTTTTTTGATTGAATAATTGTGAAACAAATCTAACTCCATACAGGTCTATCCTTTTAGGATATTTAGTACCAAATATTCATCTGATTTTTTTGGGAGGAGGAGTGAAAGATCAGAATTGGGCCGTTTAGACAGTGGTGAAAAATCCAGACAGAAGTCGCATTTGAGGAAAACAAGCGGATGTGTGTGCGAACATAGCCCAAGAGTTGGAGCTTGAAAAACAAAGTATTTATCTAAAAAGCGGCTTATTAATTCAGGGAAGCTATCATCAAAACTGTAGTCCTTTCCTCTCTGTGTTGCGAGGAATCACAAGACGGCATGAGAAACTGATTAAAGCCCAGAGAAAGGCGAGCCGCCTAAAACAGCGCGACAGAAGACGAGACATCAAACAGGGGAGACACAGAAACCTTCAAACACATGGTTGAAGGAAAAACAGGCATGATGGTTCACATCTTCCCACCACATTCATCATGACACTGTTTCGTAAGCCCTGGCCTGTGGCGAGCGCGGCTCAGTGAAGCAGACGGGAGCCGGTACACTGACTCACCGAATGCACACATCGGGTTGTGAATCTCATGGTGTGGCATTAAAGCCCTAATGAGCTACTCAGATCCAAAAATATTAACGTGACAACATGCTTCTTCAATAACAGACAGAGGAATTGTCGAGGCTGACAGGCGTTTGGAAAATGACGGCGACGTTGGGGTTTGTTTTGTAGAAAATTCGCTCTTTTTGTTGAAACTACAAACAAAATAATTTGCAGTCTGTGGAGAAGAAACTCAAGCTTCCCACTGTGAAGACGGCAATTAAAATCTGACATATGGCTGATATGTTCCTCTTCCAGCAGGAAGTGGAAGAAAGTGAGGAGAAGAAGAAAATACCATCTTGGACAAATCGATAGACTTCTTTCTAAATAAATCCACACCTACATACAATAATTTCTAAAGATCCCATTAGATATTTATCAAAAATAAATAAGAAATAAGGCTGTTAGCTAGTGGTAAACATGCTAGCCAGGTTATAATCTTCTGATTTTTAAAAAGCTCTTGTTAGAACCAAAGGGTGATTGACTTGTTTCGATTTGGGGCCCAGATTTCAGCATTTGTTACAATTTTAACTGGTGTGGTTTGCTTTCACACTGCACTGTGCAAAGTCTATTCTCTAGTTTGTCTCAGATTTCTGTGATTTCTCAGATTTCAGTGTGGTCAGGGGCCTCAGCACGAACAATACGGAAACTACAAATGGTTCAAAATAAAGCAGCTCGGTTTGCACTAGGTGTGCTTTCAGTAGTAATGCCAGCATATTATATTACCCTGAATTTATTTTTGAATATTTGAATTTATTTTGTAAATATTACTCATAAGGAACATCACTTCAAAACAACCAATTATTTTTAGCACTAATGTATGATTATCAAAACAGACATGCAGTCAAAGTTTGATGTACGAAAGTTTACACAAAGTCTTCGAAGATGCCAGCCTTATATGGAACATTCTGGAAGCTACTAACTCACTCACTTGCTCAATGGTTACCTAGCAACTCACTCACTCTTTGGTTACCTAGCAACAACTTGAGTGGCTTGCGCAGCAGCAGTTTTAGGTTTTGCCACTGTACCTCATAACTGCTTAAAAATTAAATAAAAAACAACATTGTGGAGTAAAAACTGTTGATGAAACAGGACAGGTAAGGCCACTAGTTTGACAGTAATTCTGTTAAGTAAAATTAATCAATAGTTATCAATATTGATAACTATGAATATGAACTGACATGAAAAGCTTATATAGTGATATGTTTTTCACCCTTATACAAAACTTTAAGAAGTTATTTACAGCAAAAACAACTACGCTGAATGCTTTTTCTTTGTGTTATACTAATTGTAAATGTTTTCTGTAAGTGTGTTCCTTGATATAATGAAATTAATGTCCTTTTTCATTATGGTATAATTTATTTTTGATCCATAGCCTCTATTTTGCATCTGTTTATTATGGAGTGATTTTAATTTTAACCTTGTTTGTGTTTTTTTTGTCAATGTTGAAGCCCAGGAAGATGGAAGGAACAAAAGCTAATGGGATCCAAAAAAAGGAAGAAAGAAAGTAAATGAGACTGTATTTAGGATTTGCTTTCATCCATAGTGACCTCAAACTGAGGAACATGTGGTTCAGTAGTTGATGACTCAGTTCAGCGAATATCCAACTGAAGGAAGACCGCATTGCCTCAACATTTACCGTGACCGCATCCACTCTGGGAAGATTCGTTTTTTTCTTCTTCTTCTTTCTAGCTGAGCAGTAACAAAGATCTGAGACAAGACTACAAAATGTCATGAAGTAATCTCTGACCACAGAGGTCAAATTAAAATGGCAGCCTTGAATCTCATTACGGCTAGTTAAGAAGGCTAATGCAGCACAGAATCAATGTACGGTTCTGCCAGCAGCCATTGCAACAACAGGCTCAGATTAATTCAGAAACTTACACTCTCAGACGGACAGCTGAAAATAACTCCCTCCTGAGATGGAGAAACACCAGGCAGCCCACGCAAACACACAGCAGCCATTTGTTAGTCTACAGCTTCCTCTGTTTTATGAGCGGATATGAGCAAGGCAGTGTTTATGTGGCGTTTTCTTCTTCTGAAGAACAGATTAAATATGAATAAAGAATAAAATCAAAGAGCTCGTTCGCGTGTGAATAATTCATTTTTTTAGCTGATTCCACCTCTGTTCGAAGCCTTTGTGGCAGATTCCTGCACAGCTGCCATTCCTGCTGCAGGGATGTGGAGGTAGCCGTGGGTTAAAGGAAACCCAGCAGAAAAAAGGGGAGGAAGAGAATGTGATTCACCATATCAGAACAGGAAACACCTGCATTATGTACACTGTTGTGTTAGGGTCAGTCTATGTGTGTGTGTGTGTGTTTGTTTGTATCTTTGAAAGCCTAATAGAAATCATGCCCTCTGAATGGCCAGCATTGCTTTGTGTTTCCCTTACAACCAGACCTTGTGTCTGTTATCCAAAACAGGATACTGAAACATTAAACTTTCCAGGATTTAAATACTAGTCACCATATAACAACAACAACAAAAAAACAAGATCCGGGAAACGTACAGTTAGAAAATACTTGCCCTGTTACAGATTTCCTTCAGGATAACAAGATAATTTAACAACCTACAAAAAAAGCAGCTTCTAAATGATTATTTTATTCAATAAGGGAGTTTTAACATCTGACAATCTGGTAGACTCGGTTTGATTGGCGACCAAAATTGAAGCATTGCTACATTTTCAGCTTTCACACTGCGCTGTGTCAAACAAGCCAAACAATTTGAAAAATCTGTTCCTCTCCTCGCCTGTGGTGGCGCTGCACCAAGAACCACTGTACGCAAAAACCTCTGAAGAAGAATTGAGTGTAACTTTATTTTTCATTAAATGGAGACAAAAATGGAGTGGTGCCAGATTTTAGCAGTTGTGGGATTTCTTTTTTTTCCCCTGGTAAAAGTCCAAAAAGACATTTCTCCAGCTAGCGCTAGAATCTTACATTTTGATTGGCTGTATTTACCCAGAATGCCTTGGGCTGTCATCCACTTCCTGCTTTTGGAGTGATATCTGGTTCGGTTGGCATTCACATATGATTTCAAACTGCATCAGAATTCAATTCTACCAAACCAAAACTTAGGGTTTTAGGCAGATCAGAGTTTGCTTTTTTGGTCTAGACAAACTAGAGTTTGATTAAAGCAGACTGAATAGGGCTGGGAAAAAATCCAAATCAAACTGGTCCTGTGTGAACATATATTCCCTGTTATAAGCTGCTGCCCTTTCCTTTTTTGGTTCTCACTTAGTTCTGCATTTGAATTACTTTGGGTTGTTTATTGTTGTCACAGAGGAAGTTCCGTACCACTTCAATGCTGTGCGTTGAGATTCTCAGTTCCTTCTTCACTTCTGTTCTTTGTTTATTGGTTTATTATTGGTTAAATTCATCTAAGTGCTTATGAATCATTTTCCCTCATTTTACCTCCCAACTCAACAATCCTCCCAGTTTTTTATTTTGGATTTTTGTTTTGTGTTGTCAATGTATAGTTTTTTTAATGTAAAATACCCATTTTGCACATTTTTGTACTTCCATTTGAGTTTCTACTGCTTCTAAAAACACCCGGATGTTTTTTAGTGTCTGGAAAACAAGCCATTTCAACAACCTCTTGATTTGTTCAGTCACATTTTGTGGGTACTGCTCTGTTACCTAGCAACCCCAGCCCGTTACCTAGCAACCACAGCATAGCCCCATAACCTTTGGTCAGCTGGTTTTACCTCTGTAACAAACTCTATTTAATCATCTGCCTGACAGGAAAAATACAAATATTTTTCATATTATTGTAAATAAACTCATTTAGTTCAAGTTACACTAACATTCTTGTCCATCAATGCAATTTCAGTAATAATCTATTTTTAAATACTTGTTGAACGATCAGGACTCTCATAATTTTTCAATGTAACAGTTTATAAATACATTTTAAAACATTCGACAATGTGCATATGAGTGGAGCCACTTTGGTGCTACTTCTGTTTAACCTTCAGAGCTGCATGACATGCAAGTTTCAAAATGTTGTAATTTAGAGAAGTTCTAAGATGAAATGTTAGACACCAACAGGTTTGCACACACTCACTCTTTTTTGTAAAGTTATTCAAAATTTATTTGACAAATCCCCCCCCTCTCCCCCCCCCAAAAAAAGAACAAGATTGAGATAAAAATTCAATTGACAGGAAGATCTGTGATGATGTGAAAAAAAATAAGATTTCTATTTCAGGCTGCAAATGTAAAGCCGATAAGGTTGTGGGTTGTGTTTTTTTTGTTTAGCTGAAACCACCAACCGCACATTCAGGTGGATTCGCTTAAAGTCAGAAGACTTTATAAAACTAACACTCTCTGCAACCAGAAGCGTCTCTGGTATTCACACGAGCTGCTCCAACAACTAAGCACTAAAAAAATAATGTTCACAACAAGAAATATTTGACGGAAGTGCGCATAGACTTCTCTGTGGTTTTAAGATAAGGCTTGTAGTTTCTAATAAAAAAAGAAAAGGAACATCAGTATCCTGCGTGTCAAAGCAGCCTCAGAAGATTGTGGTCTCAGAAAATCTAAAACTATTTCTGTGCTAAATGAATTAGCTAAGTCCGCAGTCAGATGATCTCTGTCTCTTCCGTACTTAGAGGCAAACACCACTTTCTCTCAGCGTTGACTCTGCTCAGTTTAATGCCTCTGCTGTTTGTGTGACAGTGGCGGATTTGCATGCTCTCACTTTGTGCCTCTTCTCTGACCTGTGTGTTCGTGTGCAGATCCAGCAGAAACACACATTCGTCAGCCGCACGGCGAAGCTTACTGCCGCTGATTGGCGCTAACTGGAGTCTCATGACAGTCCGCTCTGGTGCTGGTGCATAACTCGCTGCCTCGCTCTTCCTTTCTCTCACTCATACAGACAAACACAGACTCAAATTCTTCATACAGGCTCCGTCAGCCATTGTCTGGCGACGTACAGTCAGCACAAATGCAGCAGACACCCTGACCGAAGTGGGGAACTGTACAACTGCTGCGTTCGGCTTGTGGTATTTTTCAACTTCTTCTCTTAAGACAGAAAATATCACTACAAACCAACAGACAAACCTTCGTACTTAAAAAAAACTACATTTCTTTTAAGAAGAAACCAACTCTCTCCAAGTGGTAAATTTTAAAGGTGACCTATTAAGCTTCCTTGAGCTTAATACCGGTTCGGATCGGTCTATGGGTAATTCAAAGCATATTTATTACATTTTCTGCACATAATCATTATGAGATGTTGAAATTTTAGTCCGATCAGTTCTGTTTATTCTGAGTTCCATTCAGAAGGAGCTGCTTTAGGGCGTCTTGTCACTTTAAATCCAAATATGCCCCCAATTCAACGTGAAAATCGCTCCAAACAGATACGCAATCATATATCCATATGTCTAAGAAAAGCACAAGTGGAGCCTCCTGTACAACCAACAAGAATGCAGCAAGTGGTTTCTGGATGGTAAGTCAACAACAAAAAAACTGTCTTCTCCAGCAGCCATTGTACAGTTCGTACAGCAGTAAAACCAACTGACCAAACATGCTGGAGTTCAGCTTGGGTTGCTAGATAACGGGGCTGGGCTTAGCTTGGGTTGCTAGGTAACGGGGCTGGGCTTAGCTTGGGTTGCTAGGTAATGGGGCTGGGCTTGGCTGAAGTTGCTAGGTAACGGGGCTGGGCTTAGCTTGGGTTGCTAGGTAACGGCACAGAGACTGCAGAATGTACCTTTAACTGGAGGTTTTTGAAATGGCTCCTTTCCAGACACCTAAAAACATTAACTTGTTGCCAAAATATGTCTCAGTTTGTGTTTTTAGCACTAAATGGAAGTACAGAAACAGAATTAAAATGTTAATTCTGCGTTTCCCATAAAGCCTCTCTAGTGGAGAATTACAAGTATCTGTGGATGTAAACTAAACTGCCACATGTTGCTTTGGAAGCTGAAGAAACTGTGTATGTTAACATATAAACTGTTTCTTCACTCACCATAGAGATTCTGCTTAAAGTCTCTAAACATTTTAGGAAGAAAAATCAGGAGAAAAAACCTCTGCAGCTCCTTTTCCGCTGCTTAAGCCTGACAGCTGAAAGCTGCAGTAATCTGAACTCACATGGATCCGTGAAGTTTTGAGAGTCATGTGGGCGACATAAGAGTGGATTAAAAAGAAAATGCATCAAATTTACCTTTAAAAAGTTCCCAATATGGGGCCATGAAGCTTATATGAATGTTTAAATCTGCTTTTCTGTTTTTGGTTGAAGAGGTGAACCAATCCAGCCACCACTACCTGCTTGGAAAATGTTCTTCTTTTAAGGAAAAGTTGTGAAAATAATGACATATAAACTTAAAGTAAGTAGTTTAGGAGCTTAAGCTACAACAACATCTGCAAAGTGAAAGTGGAAATCAGCGTTTAAGGATCCCAGAAGAGGCCTGACATTAAAACAAATAACAATCATAATGGACGGACATTCCCTAAGTTCATGCTTTATCCTTCCTCCAGCGCAGCAGCTGCTTGAATTTTAGACACCAACTTATGAACAAAGGAATCATCACCAAACTGCAGAGGGAAGTGAAAAGGTCACAGTGAAAGTTGGTAAACTAAATAACTAAACGTACTTCAGTGCATTACATAATTACAGTTAGTTTACTGGGTGAACCCAACACATTAAAAAACACCAAATCTTATTTTTGATCTACTTTCTAGTGCAAATATTTTATTACACTTGAAATGACTAACTTACAAGTAACTTTTTACAGGCTTGTCTTAAGTAAATAATTCCTTAATATTGATGAAAAAGTATTAGTTCTATTGCCAGACAAATTAACTTATAACACTAAAAAATGTCCTGGTATAAGTTAAATAATCTGCCAATAGGACTAGGAGGAATTATTAACTCAAAACAAGCCTGTATAACCTGCTAAAACATTACTTGTAAGTTAGTTAGTCTCATTTCAAACTTACTAAGATATTTGTACTAGAAACTAAACCAAAAATACTTGGTAAGATTTTGTGTTTTTGCAGTGTATTAGTAGGAACAGTCAGAGTGCTCTCTGTTAAACTAAAAGTAATGTTATCTAATTAAAAATCAAGCTAAAACTACTTAGTATGGTGACCAGAAATGTTACTAAAAATTAACACTAGTTGCGCCATATTTGGTTATTCTCACACCCTGTTCCTTTAGTATTTCACAAACCACATTTCGCATTTCAAAATCTCATTTTGTTCGTAGTGACTTTACGTACAACCTTTAACTGATGATTCTGACTCATTCTAATGCATCACATCTTGAAATATTTGTTTTCCTCTGAGATTTTTAGTCATTCACACGCTTGACATCCAGACATGTTGGTTACTGGTGACCAGAAACAGGACGTTATGAAGCAATAAAGAGCCGTAAAACAGACATTTAGGTTGAGAAAACTGTGATGAAGGTCATAACTGGTTCAAAAATAAACTATGTGGAAAAAAACTCCAGAAGAACAAAGAACAGTTACGAAAAGCCACCTATTCAGGGGAAGCAACGGCTTGGTTTGTGGCTTTTCCCACTTCCTAATTCCCCAAACTGAGAATTTGAAGACGTCAGAGAAATTTGGTAAGGCTAAAAATATCTGTTTGATTTTAACTAACTTTAGAGAGCGTGATAAATGCAGCTGCTTCCATAATGAAATCCAAAGAATGAGTCCTGATATTATGTATTCTCTGCCAGCTGGATAGAAACAACGTGGTTAACCGGTTTTACTGGGTTTTCCTGGGTTTTCCATTTATCGCCGCTCATTTGCATGAATCATTTAGCTAGAAAACTGTTTGTTACCCAAAGGAGAAGAGAGAAAACAAACACTGGGTTCCCAAAGCATTTGATTTATTATATAAACTTACACAAATTTAAATACGATTAAACCTGAATTGTATGGAAAATGAAGAAAGAAAAATCTGAAAAGTTTTACCAGATAATACAGTGTAGAATATCAAGATTTGCACATTGAATGTGTGACAAAACCTCGCAAAAGTCCTCAAGTTTGGTCATTTAAGACAAACAGCACGTATGAATAAAGAAAATTAAAGTCTTGCCACGGATTCTCATTTGGATTTGCTTCCTTCATTCTTAGTTAATGAGATTTTATTCTGGTCAGTTCTGAATATTTTAATTTCCTTTCAGAATGAGCTGTTTTAGGGCCTCTTGTCACTTCTAATCCAGATTAAGCTGCTGGTCACCACCATGTTTAAATGGCTGAAATATGTGCAATAATTTAACCGTACATCTTTGAAAAGCAATAGCAAAGCCAACACTTGTTTTTTCCAGCAGCCATTGTAGCTTACCATAAGTGCTGGAATTCTGCTTGGGTTGCTAGGTAACAAGGCTGGGGTTGCTAGGTAACGCCGTAGAGCCCATGGAATGTCCAGAGGTTTTTGAAACGACTCATTTTCCAGACACCAAAAAACATCAACCTACTGCTAAAAAGCAGCTGGGTGGTTTTTGTAAGCGGTTGAACTGTTTTTAGAAGCACATGAGACCGAAATGCAAGTACAAAAACATGCAAAATGAGAATTTTCAACAAGATAATCCCTTTAACATTTTTCTATGCTAATCTTTCAAATGCATCTTAATTTATACATTTAGACCTAAGAGTTGTGCAAAGGGCATTCCACTACACCGAGATAGCAACAGACACAAACAAATACCAAACTATACATTTAATCTGCAGCTGACAGTGACAAGTTAGCATTAGCACACTGAAGAAGAAGGGTGAGAAAAGAAGAGAGACACACTAGTTGAGGAAGTGCGGGTTTCCTTTGTGATTACTCACCCTGACAAAGTTATCGGGGAAGAAGCCCCTGCGTCCGGCCAGCTCGCCCTCCCACCAGCCGCCATCATCCCGCCGTATGTTCTTGATGATGTCGCCCACCGTCAGGGTCAACTCATCGTCCTGCTGAGCCTCATAGTCGAACTCCACCACGGCCTCCACTGCACACAGAGTCGCAGATGGAAAAGGGTCAAACGGCGCAGATAAAACCACCTCGTTCCATATTTTCAGTTTAGCATGTCATTACAGAGGCTTTATTTATTATTTCAACTGGAAATGAAAGAGGAACACGCTCAAATCACGTGAATAAAATTATATTTCCAGTTAGCTTTAGCAACCCAAAAAAGCAGAGATGATTAATGTAAATAACGTTCTGCACATTTATCCATATATGGCATGTTTGATTTCTTCTTCTCTTTATCTTTCAACGCATTGATTCTCTCAACACAAACCACTCGCTGTTTGCACCTGTGTTTGCCACAAATGCATTACAAAGTTCATTAAGTGGTGAACATTTTTGATATCATCTGTGTTACATTAGCAGTTGAAGACAGAGATACGAAGCTCGATCTTTTGATCTTCCCTTGGTAAATGTTAACTTTCAAGCTGCACATAAATAGACGTGGTTATAAAACTGAAGATAACATATGATACTAAAATGTTTAAAAATATTATTATTAACTTAAATAAAAAGTTACAGATGCACTGAGCAGCTATTTTTTCACTTGTTGCATCCAGATAACAATAGCAAGTTTGTGAGTGAACAGCAACCAAACCGTTGCTTAAAATATGAGTGAAATGAACTTTATACCATACAAATCTTCATTTGAATTTACACTGCCTTGAAAAAGAATTAACATCCTTGAGCTTTTAAATATTTTGTCACATTTCATCTAAAAACTATTTTACTTCAACTACAAAATATTTTTATTTGGATTTAAATAAGATTAAACCACCTTTAAACAAGAGCTGCTAGCTGAAGCTTGCTTATGCTTTTCTTAAAGCAAAATAAAATATTCCAAATTGAAATTATTTTTTTTGTAAAGTTTTGATGGATTAAGAAAATAAAAAACACAAATTAGCCAAATGTAACTGCAAATTGACCATTTTAAACCTCCACCAGAAAAGTTATTACTGAAATATCTGTACATGAAAAATTATTCCACGTTTTGTGAAGTTTGCTCAAGTTGCATAGAAATTAAACATGTAAATTAGCCACAAGTAGCTGCAAATCGATGCTAGATCCTGCTAGCATAAAGTTAAAACCCACTATTATTTGGCAGCTTGCAAATAAATTTTGATTCTTAATATTTGTGAGATAAGAAGTCATATATAGATTCTTTGTCGACTTTTGCTTTAGTTTTATATTTAAAAAACCGCACAAACCGATGTTATAATGGGTGCTAATTGCTACTAGCGTCTAGCTCAGGGTGAATCTCGTGTCTGAATTACCTCCTCGGTTTGGAGTCAAGTTCTCCAGAGTCCTGTTGGTGAATATTTGACTCAGCTGTGTTGAAGCAGAGCCCTTCAGATCTGGATTTTAGGATCCCTGATTTATCTAAACATAGATAATTTCATTTTGAGAATGTTACAGACTTCTCCGCCAAGAAAAGAAAATATATACCCAACTGCAGGATCATTTTATGAACCTTTATGTAAGATTAATTTGACATTTTCCCATTAGCAAGAGGCAAAAAACAAGAAAAAAGTTGAAAAAAAAGAAAAAGGTATTAATTTAGATAGACATTGCAGCTCTAAAGGTTACTAGTTTTCCAACAATGAGATTCTCATAGCAAATGGGGGTAAAATCTGCTAGTAGTGGGAAAACTGTTATTTTCAGACAGAGAGATTAATCCCAGAGCCACAGATGAACGACTTTCATGTGAAAAGTCGTCCTAGAAATGTTTTTTCAACTCTCCAAGTTCAACAGGAAGAAAAACCCAGAAGACCACCAAGCTGTTCATGTGCTAAACAGCTGTTGCTACAATCCTAAATCAGAAAAAACACAAATAGGCCGAATTTACCTAAATAAAACAAGGCCAGGAGAGAAATACTCTATTTTTACAGCTATCCTACAAAATTCTGAATAAAATCATTGAAAATGGTCAAATTTGAATGAGGTTTGAAAAGAGCTTCAAGTTCAAACTGCAGTTTTATAATAAAGTACAATCTAACATTGAATTAAAAGCTAGAATTGCAAAGTGTTATTTTCAGTTGAAACCAGAGATTTTTATACACTTAATAAAAAGGCACATTTTTGTAGATTTAAATCAGACCAAACTCTTATGTCAGTTATGGTTACCAAAATGATTTTATAAGTTTTTTGTTTTATTTTAATTTACCTCATCACTGCTTATTAATAATAAATATATTGTTTTTTTCTCCAAAGTGGTGCTGGAAATAAATGAAAACTTATCTTGAAAATGTTTGAAGTTTGCTGTATAACTCCATTAAACTTTTTTTTTATTTTATATTTAAGTTAGGATGTTAACATCTGTATTCAAATATTATATTTAATGACAAACTGATTATCTTTTCCTTTGTTTGAGTCAAATATCTGCATGTTGGTTTCATTGTTTTCACTTAATCTTAACATTTATGACAAAAAACCAGTAATATATCAAATGAAATCTGATTTGATATGTTTGTGTTACCTTCAGAAACTCAAGATCTTCTAAATATAAGTAGTTAGTAGCTTTTTAAAACAAACTGTAAAGTCACGTATCTGCGCCTGACACCTCAAAAACAGACATACAAAAGTCACCTTTCATTTCCCCCAGATGTTTAATGCAATAAGCAAAGTCGCTCTGTTCAATGCAGCTTCTGTTTTCAAGAACCAGAAATATATTAAACTCGACATGAACAGCATTCATCTAAGAATTTCCTGGGATTTAACACTTGATGTTTCGAATTATGCCGCTTCATGGAGCATTTTTTTCAATTTTTATGAGATTCACAAGACAACGATTACGCCAGACTTCGAGTTCAAGCATTAGGTGGGTTAGATTATCGAATCGTTTATCATTTAGCGATACATTTCTTATATTGATAAGAATTTGTCACCATGAATTGATATTTAAATTATGTTTAAAAATGTCCTTGTTGTCAGGACTGATAGTTTAACTATTTTCTCCACTGTTTGTTCAATAAAAACATCAATAAATACCAATAAATGTGAAAATAAGGCATGTACAACTGTAAAATGTAAAACCCGATAACCGATACCGATATTTTTTTCCTACACCTACTTATTGAAACTACATGGCTTCCTCTACTGTGGAATTAAAATACTGCAGTATTTTTGTCAGTTTAGTCTGTTACCAAATGAAAATGCTAAAAATTAGGCTGAAAATGATGCAACTCTTAACTTATTGTGTTGAATGTCACATTTATTCATGACATCTGCTCTTTTTGAGACAAAAACACTCAAACGGAGAAAATTTGTAAACATTCACCAAACTAAACTCAAATTTTTCACAAGTAACAAGTGAAAATCACATCAGTCGTGCATGAATACATCAGTTCACCACTCATATCGGTGAGTTATTTTGACGGAATGGCCGACGTCCGATATCAAATTTTACAGATAATATCAGCCAATACTGATACCAAGCCGATAATATCGTTCATCCCCAGTGAAAATACGGTGACCCGACTTAGCTGTGACTAGGCCTGCCACGATAACAGGTTTTGCTGGTCGATTAATTGTCTAAAGAAATTATTCGTAGTGGCCGCTCTGATCTAAATCAGGGTTTTTTTCCCTGACTGGGAGCTTAACGCTGAATGTGACAGGCAGCCAATCAGAAAGTGCGGATTCTCCTACTGCTTTCTGAGGGGAAATTACCGAGGGGAAATTACCGAGGGGAATCCCAAACAGCTGAAACAGCGCAACGCAAAGTCCAGCGGACCGTAAGTTTTCAGCTGTTCTTCGTTAACGTAACATAAATATGATATAATGATTTTCATTCAGCTAGGACCTTATGCTAAAGGCAGGAAGAGACGATAAAGACGATAATTAAAATTATCTCGATAGGTTTTTTTAATCGTATGATTAATTGATTTATCATTTATCGCGACAGGCCTACATGTGACAAAGACAAGCCAACACGTCACTAGCTGCGCTTCATTACAAACGTGAGAAAAACTTTGTCTTCCACATTAAATTACAATAAAATAAATTCATGTTTTTGGTCTTTTCCATAATAACCTCTCTCTGCAGCTGCGTTTACAATAAAAAAACATGGAGGAAATATTTCTTTACAACAATGATCCTCGTTTAAAACATCAGCCATGATGGGAGGGGCATTCTGGAGGTGGGTAACCATGGCAACGACAAAGGGGTAGCTAGCACGGTAGCTTCCTCCACCCAAATGTCCTCACACTGTGTCAAAAGCCACAGAATGATGACAGAAAGCATAAGTAACCACAGGTTGTGAAAGCAGCTTGGAGGTCAGGGCATTCCTGAGAGGAAACATCACAGGCAGGGGGAGGAAGACGAGGAGGAGGAGGAGGAGGAGGAGAAGGAAGGCTTTCACTAGATACCAGTATCAGACACACAAAGGAGTCAGCCCAGCCGGTCAGATGGGAAGGATCTGATTCTGGCTGCAGATAACTACAGGGATTAGTCGCAGATGTGATAGTAGAGTGGCTCAGAAACCATTTTCTGTCGCTGCTGGTAGTTTGTTTTTGTGAGAGAGAGGAAGTGGCAACAGGCCTGTGAGTGGAACTACAAGGAGAAGTGTGAATTTATAGCTTGTGACAGTTCTCTTGTACAGTTAAAGTAGCACAGCAGGAGAGACCTGAACCAACACGTCCGTTAGCATCAAATACACCAGAAAGGAGACGACGGCGTCTGAGGGGGTTTCAGCTCGTCACCGAGGGCAAAGAGCGACAGAAACGCGAAGCTAATGAAGCCATGCAGAGGTGGATGAGTTCAACAGAGAGACAACCAGGCAGAAGCTGCGTTTCCTTTACAAACGTCTGCAGAATGCTGGTGATTTCACACTAATGCTGAAAAAAACACCACAATTTTGCAACTGTGGTGTTTCCAGTTAATAAGAAATTCAATTAAGATCCAGAGATGGGCAAAGGACCCAAAACCTGTACTCAAGTAAGAGTATTTCAACATACTTTTATTTGAGTCAAAGTAAAAAAGTATTTGGTAAAAAGTACTGAAAAATTGATCAAATTATCATTCATTTAATTTAAAATCATCATCATCAGATGGGCCAAAATATAAAAATAAATGGGAATGTCTGTACTTTAAGGACGAAAATGACAATAATTCATATAATTAGCAATAAAATAACAAAATCAGGCAATAGAAAATATTTCCAAATCAGTTTCTTTCCATTTAAAACTTATGAAACATTAACAAAACCTGCAGGTGTGAGTCTGTGTCTGGTGAATTTTGGGATAAAACATGTTTGTTTTTCATTCAGTGACTTGAAATTTTACTCAAGTCAGAGTAGAAATACTTGATAAAAAATTACTCTAGTAAAACTAAAAATTAAAACGTAGTAAAATTACTCCTAAAAGTTTTTTTTTTTTTTTTAAAGTAAATCAAGTAATTGTGTTACTGTAACCAGTTGCAATCCAACTCTGTTATCATCACACATGAATAATAGTGAATAATAATAATAATAATAATAATAGTGAATAATAGTGTTCACGCGATAACTAATTAAAAAACCAACTTCTTCCTGTTTTCTTCTTTGTGGTTTCCGCCAGTGGCAACTTCCTGTTGTTTATCACACGACTCGTGTGATGCAGAAAAACTGTTTCCATCTGATATTTTGCGAATTAAATCAATTTCAGTTCGGCCCAAACTGTACTTCATCATAGCACCAAAAACTTTTTCTGAGTGTTTTCAAAATTGGTGTGCTTATATTAAGCAAATTCATCTTAGAAATCTCAATTATGCAATTATATGCTAAATGTAAATGCTGCTGGTGATGCACAACAAAAGTAGCATATTTTGGCACAAATTCACACCAGCATCACAAACTGCGTTTCCATTACAAATGTGCTCAAATTTTTGTTGATATTCTTCTCGTGTAAAAAAAAAATTGTAGTTGGTAATTTTAAAGAAGTGCGATGGATTGAACATGTTCAAATTACACAAAACGTGGTATGAATTTTGCACATTATCTAAAATACACCCCAAAACAAAACATCATCTTCTCACTACTTCCCGTTGTCTTCTTCTGCGTTTCTGCCAGTAGTATCATCCGGCTGTTGACTATGAGACTCGTGATGTGAAAAACAACTGTTTTCGTTGCATCATTATCTGAAAGGGAACCACTCAGGTCAAGTTGATCAAATATACTTCATTCTTTGATCATCTCAGATTCTATAGACTTTATGAAACAAATCTTGAAATCATGACTAAACAAGTGTAGCAAGGCTGGAAAGTTTGCCAGATGAAAAACTTGTGTATCTACAAACTCTTAGCAAAGTTACATGGAAATGGACCATAAAAGCCCGTAAACATTGGTCAACCACATTTAGACATTTATAGACATCTATATGCGAACACTTCTTTAACTTTCACTTTGCAACCTCACTTTCACATGGTTGGTACCAATCAGTGAAAACTTGATGTCATTTTTGGACAAACAAACGTTAAAATTCTTGGGGTTGCAATTAGAAGGAAAAAAAATATTTCTAAAAATGATATTCATAGATGGACATAACACATATATCGTCACCTTGCTAAAATTAATGGTTTAAGTCATTTTTTGCCAAAAATAAAATACATTTTACATTTTTTTCTTGCTCTTCCAATGACTAGATGGCTGATCGTTCTTTTTTCTGCTAAAGTTAAAAATCCCCCCAGTCCATCACTGCATGCCTATGAAATGACGAGGCCTGACACAATAACACATTCACTAGATGGTAAATAGTCCCAGTAATTATTGGTTTAATAAATAATATTGTTGTTAGGAGACAATTTTCAAGTAATATATTGATAATGGTATAAAAATGCCCTCTGAAAGACCAATAAACTTAATTTTTGTAAAGACAACTCCACACCAAAACTGGGAGACATTTAAAATATTCAAAATAACAAACTGAAATAAAAACCACACACAAGCAAAATCATATATATAATGGATTATTAAGTCTCTGTGAACAAAATTGCTCTTCAAGAACTATTAATCATCAGAACGGAAATGATCAAGCTCATTCTAATACCACATGGAGAACCTGGCAACAAGATGGAAACAAACCGGTTATTAATATCAGCCCAGTCTTATGCTTACTCACTGTTTCTTGTCTTTATTTTGGCTTAAAAATGGAGTTTATCCTGTTCACAGACATCAAAGTCAGGTTTGGTGAGACATGTAATACACAGGAAAAGCAACAAGCATCTAACCGTGATTGCACCTGTTACGCTTCAACCACAATTTCATAGAGCTGGACGGGAGGAAATGTCCTCATTTCTGTGAATAATCAACAACAAGTTGTTTAACAACAAGTTGAGACCAAAGTGGAGATGTTTGGTTATAAAGCAGAGACATTACTAGCATAAAGTCTGTCAAGTACCATCAAGCACGGAGGAGGAAGGGTGATGACTTGGGCTTTGCTGCTACCACAGAATATGGGCCTTCATCAACAGGACAAAAATCACAAACCCAGCTGAAAATATACAATGAAATGACAGAAAAACAAAAGAATAAAGATGTTACAGTTCAAGTTCTCAATAGATGGTTTCATGCATCTTTTAGGTCTGAATCAAAGCTTTCCAGCAAAGTTTAAAGAAATGTGGGTCAAAGCAAAGAATGTGAACTATTTCCCGCGTCTCTATTGACAAACTTGAAAATCTTTGTTTTTTGTTACTTAGGTTTTTTTAGCACCGGATATTCCAGTAAACTCGGTTCAACATTCGTTATATTTTCAGCTTCTGCGGTTTATTTTCGCAATGTGCTGTTTCAAACTAACAAAACTGTTTAAAAACCTGTTTCCCTCCTCACCTATGGAGGCGCTGCACCAAGAAAAAAGCAGAAAACAACACAAAGAAGACATCAGTGCAACTTATCTTTCATGAAATGCAAACAAAAATTGAGTGATGTCAGAAGAGAAGTTTGTTTTGTTTGTATTTACCCAGAATGCCCTGTGTTGTAGTCTGCTTCCTGCATTTGGAACGGTTTCTGGTACGCTTAGCGTTCACATATGCATCCGAACTGCACCAGGGTTCCCTTCAACCGAACCAAAACTTTGTTTTTTTGGAGGAACAGAGTATTGGGAGGCCTTTTCACACCTCCCAGAACAAACTGGAGTTTTCAGACAAACAAACTGGACTTCAATTAAAGTTAGAGACTTATCAATATTTTCAACAAGAAGTTATCTTGTTATCGATAAGTTATCAATATTTTCTTTCCTAGAAAAAAAATTGATATTCATCAGCAAGTATCATAACATCCAACTGTCACCTTGTTCCCTCACTGCTTGCTTCACCAGGTCATCAGGCTTAGAGTGATTCCTTCAGATGTTCAGGTTAAAAAGG